>JBCEWC010002575.1:0-33729 GCA_038996855.1 Solanum aculeatissimum
ATTCATAATTTAAAGAAGAGGGTTCTTGGGTCTTCATGGATGAAAGGGAATCCATGAATCAAACCCACATACCTTGATTATAATCAAGAGAATTGAATGAATTTGCAAGAAAAGTGATTCTCCCCAATTTCTTCAAACTTTCATCAATGGAGATCAAGAGGATTAAGAGTATTTTGGTGAGGATTGAAGAGTGGTAGAATGGATGAAAGGGGATTAGGGTTTGGTTTAGGAGAGTTAGGAGACCTTAGAAATCCTAAAAAGGGCATAGGATCTAATTAAATTATGAATTAACCATTAATGAAATAGACTAGATCACATAAAACAGTGACTCACGGAACCTACCCAGTGGTTGTTCAGAGGCTCAAGGACTGTGAGCCTGTCCGTGAGCCGTCACTTGGTCTCGACATCGGCTTGAACTCTCCGGGGCTTTTTGGACCAACCCACGAACACCACCACAGACCGTGGACCACCAAATGGTCCGTGGTCCCACACATAGACCCCAATCCAGATTGTTTTTCCAGCATACTTCCAATTATGGGAAGTCTCACTGCAAGGGCCATAACCTTTATCTCCAAACTCAGAATTGTATGAAATCAGTCGTGTTGCAAAGATAACTCAAACTGCTTCGATTTGATATATAACATCCCACTCAGTTTGATATATGGCCTCTCAAAGTTAGTGCTTCCTAAACGGCCTTACAACCTTCCACTAAAATGATTCCCTTGAATCTGGCCACTTAAATAGAACCCATGGCTACCAAAATTCAACCATGACAAGTTCAACACTACCCTTGACAAACCATTACGAAGTTTGAAAATTTTTGGGTCGTTATATCATCTCCCCCTTGGGAACATTCATCAAAACTCATAACGGATCATGCATCATTTCAAAAGTCATTCAAAACTCATGTCAAAACATCATTTAAAATATTTTCGTGCTCATGTATGCATGCAATGTTATAAAACTCAAGAAGCAAAGAATTAGGACCATTAGAAAGGATAGAACCTAGTGTCTTAGGCTTCAGTAGATTGGAAGAGATAGGGATATCGCTCCATCATGTCCAACTCCGCTTCCCACGTTGCCCTCTCCACGTCTTGGTTCCTTCAAAGCACCTTGACCGAAGATACCTCCTTATTTTGAAGCCACTTCAATTGCCTATCCAAGATCTCCACCGGCACCTTTTCATAGGTCAAATTCTCTTCAACTGTCATACCCTCCAAATGTGTAATTGCCTTAGGATCACTAACCAATTTTCTCAACATAGACACATGGAATATTGAATGAATGGAGCTCAAGACACAAGAAAAATCTAACCTATAAGACACATTGCCAACCCGTTCCACAATCCTATAAGGTCCGACATACCAGGGGTTCATCTTACCCTTTTTTTCCAAAAGGCATGATGCCTTTCATGGGGGACACTTTCACATATACCCAAGCACCAATATGAAATTCGAGATCCCTCTTCCTAACATCCGAATATGACTTTTGGTGACTTTGGGCTTCTTCAACCTCTCCCTAATCAACTTCACTTTTTAAATGGCTTCAACAACTAAATATAGGCCTAACAAGGTCGTCTCACCTACTTCAAACCAACCAACCAAGGATCTACATCTCCTACCATACAAAGCTTCAAATTGAGCCATACCAATGCTAGAATGGAAGCTATTGTTGTAGGAAAACTCAATGAGCGAGAGATGATCATCCCAATTTCCTTTGAATTCCAACACACAAGCTCTCAAAATTTCCTCCAAGGTTTGAATTGTCCTTTTAGTTTGCCCATTGGTTTGAGGATGAAATGTGGTACTCAACTTGACCTTAGTACCAAGTCTCTTTTGAAATGACCTCCAAAAATGAGAAGTAAATTGAGTTCCAACACAATTTCCTTTGAATTCCAACACACAAGCCCTCAACATGTCCTCCAAAGTTTGAATTGTCATTTTGGCTTGCCTATTGGTTTGAGGATGAAATGTGGTACTCAACTTGACCTTAGTACCAAGTACCTTTTGAAATGACCTCGAAAAATGAGAAGTAAATTGAGTACCACGATCCGATATAATAGACCTCGATATACCATGTAATCCTACCAACTCTCAAATATACACCTTGGCATACTCCTCGGCACTATAGGTAGTCCTAACCGGTAATAAGTAAGCCGACTTAGTCATCCTATCAACCACAACCCATATAGAATCAAATTATTTCTGAGTACGGGGTAACCCAACAAGAAAATCCATGTTCACATCTTCCCACTTCCAAGTAGGAGTTTTAATATCTTGTGTCAAACCACCGGGCCTTTAATGTTCCACTTTTACTTGTTGATAATTAGGACATTCCAACATGAATTTGGCTATGTTCCTCTTCATACCATGCAACCAATACAACTCTCTCAAATATCGGTGCACTTTGATAGATCCCGGATGAATAGAATATTGAGAATTATGAGCCTCTTTCATGATAATCTCCTTTAAGCCATCAACATCCGGAACACACAAACGGTCTTGGTATCGTAGCACACCATCTCCCTCTTGGGAGAAAACCTCAATCTTGCCATCGGCAACAAACTTCTTCAACTCTCCCAAGAAAAGATCTAAATCTTGTTTATTCTTAACATCAACCACCAAGGAAGACTCGGATCCACCTTGTACAAGAATCCCACAATTGTCAGATTCGTCCAACCTCACACCTAACCTAGCTAAACGATGCACGTCTTTCACTATATCCTTCTTCTCATCATCCACATGTGTCACACTTTCCATAGAGAGCCTACTAAGGGCATCCGCCACAATATTAGCTGCTTGATAAAAAATCATCATATCATAATCCTTGAGAAGTTCCAACCATCTCCTTTGTCTCAAATTAAGGTCTCTTTGGGCGAACACATATTGCAAACTCTTATGATCGATGAAAACATCCACATGAACCCCATGCAAATAATTTCACCAAATTTTCAAAGCAAACATTACCGCCAACAACTCAAGATCATGGGTCGAGTAATTTTGCTCATGCACTTTTAATTGCCAAGACGCATAAGTTATCACCTTCCCATGTTGCATAAGCACACAACCAAAACTCAAACCAATACGAGATGTATCACAATATACCACAAATCCCTCTAACCTATAAGGCAAGGTCAAAATCAGAGCCGATGTTAGTCGATCCTACAAGGTTTGGAAAATTTTCTCACATTCATTTGACCACAAAAATTTGACCTTTTTTTTAGTCAACTTGGTCAAAGGGGATGCAATAGAAGAAACCCTTCAACAAACTTCCTATAATAACCGGCTAAACCAAGGAAACTTCAAATATCCAAAGGATTCAACGGTCTAGGCCAATTCCTCACCGTTTCGATTTTCATAGGATAAACCTTAATGCCATCACCGGACACTACATGACCAAGGAAAGAAACCTCTCCTAACTAAAACTCTCATTTGCCAAACTTGGCATACAATTGCTTCTCTCTCAAAGTTTGAAGAACCAATCTCAAATGATACATATGCTCTTGCTCACTACGGGAGTAAATCAAGATGTCATCAATGAAGACTACCACAAAATTATCAAGGAACGGTTTGAGCACCCGATTCATAAGATTCATAAACACCGTTGGAGCATTAGTCAACCCAAATGACATCACCACAAACTCAGAGTGACCATAACGAGTTTGAAAGACCATCTTGGGAATGTTACACTCCCTCACCTTCAATTGGTGATAACCTGAACGAAGGTCTATTTTGGAGAAGTCAGTAGCTCCTTTAAGGGAGTCGAACAAATTATCAATTCTAGGCAACGGGTATCTATTCTTAATAGTCACCTTGTTTAATTGTCGATAATCAATACACATTTGAAGTGACCCATCCTTCTTCCTCACAAACAACATGGGAGCACCATAAGGTGAAATGCTCAACCTAATGTAACCCTTTTAAAACAAATCCTTCAATTGATCTTTCAATTCTTTCAACTCCGCTGGGGCCATACAATAAGGAGGAATAGAAAGAGGTTGTGTATCCGTACGGAGATCTATACCAAAATCCACCTCTCTATAGGGAGGAATACCGAGCAAATCCTCGAGAAACACATCGGGAAACTCATTAACCACTAGAACCAATTCAAGCTTAGGTGTCTCACCCTCAACATCTCTAACCCGAACAATATGATAAATGCACCCCTTACAAATCATCTTCTAAGATTTGAGGTAGGAAATAAACTGACCCTTAACCACGGAATCACTACCCTTCTACTCCAACACGGGTTCATTAGGAATTTGAAATTTAACTTTCCTAGTCCTACAATCAACGAGGCATATCATGCATGCAACCAATCCATCCCACGCATAATATCAAAATCATACATCTCAAGTTCTACGAGGTCACCGGGGAACACTTTATGCAACATAGAGATAGGACAACCCCGGTACACCTTCCGAGCAACAATAGTATCACCAAATAGAGTATACACTGAATAAGGTTCCCTTAGAGTTTCAGGGCTCAACCCAAATTTAACAACCAATAAAGGAGTCACAAAAGATAAATTTGCACCAGGATTAAGTAAAGCATAAGAATCAAAATCTAAGATTTTTAACATACCAGTCACAACGTCCAGAGCTTCCTCCACCTCTTGCAAGGCATAAAGAGCAAAAAAATAGTTTTCCTAGGAGCACCACGAACCGGAACTTTTGGCGGCCCTTGATCACCAGGAGCCACTTGATCTTTCTTTACACCCTTGGACACTCAAAAATCTTGTGGTTCAAACCCCCATATCCAAAACAAGCACCCGAAGCTCTCCTACAATCTCTCACATGATACTTCCCACATTGACCAAAAAGAGTAATCCGGGGACCACCCCCAACTTATGCCTTAGGAGTAGGCACCCTTTAATTAGCAACCCTCATATTTGAACCTTGGCCTTGTTTAAATCAGCCAAAACCACCACCACCCCTCGAATTGGAGAACCCAGCATCGAACCTGGCCCTCTTAGCTTCATTCACCCTTCTCTCCTTAAGATTTTCACCTTCAATTTGTTCGGCATAAGTCATGAGCCTAGAGATGTCCATGTCATGGATAAGCATAGCGGTTCGGCATTCCTTCACCACACAATCTGAAACACCCAAAATAAACTTGTGCATTCTTGCTCGAGGATCCGCTACAAGCATAAGGGCATATTTGGAAAGCTTAGTAAACTTGAGAGAGTATTCCCTCACTGTCATACCACCTTGTCGAAGATTGATGAACTCAGTCATTTTGGCTTCCCTAAGCTCAAGAGGGAAGAAACGATCAAGGAAAGCCATTTTGAATTCTTCCTAATTAATCTTGACATCAACCATTTGCTCAACCAACCATTGGTTATACCATACTTGGGCCACATCTTTCAATTGATATGCAGCCAATTTGGCTTTCTCTTCCGAACTAACACCCATGACAGTCAATACCTTAGTGAGTTCATCAATGAACTCTTAAGCATCCTCGTCCAATTTTGAGCCAAAAAACTCTGAAGGGTTCATCCGGGTGAAATTCATCACCCCAGAGGCTAGAGTACCAACAATTGCGGGATTAGCTGGCCAGGCTTGGTTAGCCACTGGTTGGGGCAACATAGACACCACATTTCTAAACTCTGTATGAGATACGTGTTCTCTAACAGGTTCCAGAGGGGCTTGTTCCTCAAATTCTGGAGCTATATGAGGGAAGGGAGCTCTTCTAGAAGGCAAGTTATGAAAGAGTGACAAGAACGACAAGAGTTTAGGGAATCTCATAAACAGTACAAGGCATGACATAAGGGACAATGAAGTGATAAGTTCCTAAAATGTCGTCATAGCCTCTCGCTCATAGGTATGGCATGCATCACACCTATGAACGAGACTCTACTTGACGCAGCATGTTGGACTCCAAGGATCATTTACAAACATATGGCTCTAATATCATCTTTGTCACGACCCGGATATGAGGCCAAGATGTGACATGGAAAAGTAGAACCCAAAAGTCCTCGATTAAGACATCATAGCATCATTACTCATATCATCTGTTTAGAAGCGCGAAAAGTAAACACATAACTCATAATTCTAAAAGAATGGGGCTTTAGACTCAAGCTATGGGGATCTTTCCAGGAATGGGATGAACATGAATCACATAGCACATAACAAGTACTTCTAAGGGGTGGGTAAGTAGGACTCAAGCTATGGGAGCATACCGGGTTAGGGGACTTTCCACATAAGCACATTTCTAACATTCACAAGCCCATATATATAATCATAAGCATGATCGGAGCTTCATTTCCATAAACAAATCCCAATAGCCAAAACATCCCAATAAACCATAATACAGCATGCAAGAGTTTAGTGTATCCAACATAACCTCTACATTAGATAGAGCAGGGCCTCGACATAGTTTTTGGCTCACCCTTAATACATAAATTAAAGAAACAAAAGTAAAGACATAGGTAGATGAAATGGGATGTTGCCCTTGGAACATAGGGCTCACCACAAGCAACACTTTGAATCTCGATTAGCCGTCTAGCGGAGGATGAAAGTCACCTTCGGTCCCTACATGGTTAGAACATTTAGACAAAGAGTATGGGTTAGCACAATAAAGCACTCAGTATGCAGGCATGCAAATGCATATGCACATGAACCTATAGACAAACTAGATGACAAGGGCAGATACATAGAAAGAGGATATAAGGAAGGATAGTATACCAATATGCCATGATAAACACGATGCATGAAATGTCATAATGCTTATAGTATAAAGGGGATGGAACCATAACTGACATCCAAACTCATGTGAGCTACAACATGAACTTGCCTGATGATGCCTCCTATCGGATCGGAGAAGATTACTCCAAAAGGTAATCTACACCACACCTTATGGGCCTCTTATTTTTGTGTGATGGCCACCTTCCTTACGACCCGGTTATTTCGGAAGGATTTACATAACATAGCATATATTATCATATATAATCATATCATATCAAAGCATACCTTACGGGGCTCCCATTTTTGTAGCAACCTACGTTGGCACATAGTTTCAGGAAAGGAGTGGGACCATTAAAGATAGCCCACTTACTACTCCAATCCTTCTCAGTAATAAGTCATCATCCCACAAGAATAGGTATACATATACATGCTTTTAAAATGAAAACGCTACACTTGAACATCAAACCATGCATACTTGGGCTTAAAAGCCAAATCACTTTCATTACTCTTATGCATACTTAACAAGAGTCAAATACATTTCATAATCATGCTTCATGGGCTAAAAACCCAAATACTCTTTCATGTCAACCTTCATGCATAAGAGTAGCTCCATACTTGACATATCATATCATATCATATTGGTGTAAACACCCATATTGCTCAAAGAGCCATATCATAGACATTATGTGATTACATTCTTGTCATAACCCATACTTGTTCAAAATCATAGTCATAAACATGTTTAGGACTTAGCCCACATCAAAACCTTCAAGACAATCCCTGATCATGCATGCAAATGCCATAAGTATCAATTAGAATAGCATGGGTACTAGAATTCATACTTTAAATTCAAACCAAGAGTAGTCCATAAGAAATTCAAGTTAAATCAACTCTTAAACCATCATTAAAACACTACCCATGAATAGTTCAAGAGTAAAGGGGACATGCATAACCTGACCTTCATCAAATCCATTGAAACTTCATAGAATTCAAACTTAAATCCACTTTAAATCACCTAATTTCTACAAACCACAATTCAATTCAATTAAATACTTCAAATTTAAAGAACCCACAATTAAAGAAGGCTTAAATTCATAATTTAAAGAAGAGGGTTATTGGGTCTTCATTGATGAAAGGGAATTCATGAATCAAACCCACTTACCTTGAGTTTAATCAAGAAAATTGAATGAATTTGCAAGAAAAGTAATTTTCCCCAATTTCTTCAAACTTTCATCAATGGAGGTCAAGAGAATTGAGAAAATTTTGGTGAGGATTGAAAAGTGTTAGAATGGATGAAAGGGGATTAGGGATTGGTTTAGGGGAGTTAGGAGACCTTAGAAAGCCTAAAAGAGGCATGGGATCTAATTAAATTATGAATTAACCATTATATGAAATGGCCTAGATCACAGAAAATAGTTACTCAAAGAACCCACCCAGTGGCCATCTAGAGGCTCACGGACCGTGAGCCTGTCCGTGAGCCCTCACTTGGTCTCGACTTTGGCTTGAACTCTCGGGGGACTATCTGTACAAACTCATGAGGGGACTCATGGTCTGTGTAGCTGCACACGGACTGTGTACTAGTCCGTGGAGCATCATTTGGTCTGGAGTCCAGTCCCGAACTTTGGCCAACTCTTTATATCACTTCACGGGACCCTTCACGGACCATGAAGGCTCACATGGGTCGTGAAGTGGTCTGTGGGGCGACACTTGGTCCATGGCTTGGCCCCCAACCCCTAGGAGCACACTTGCAAAACTCAAGAACACCACCATGGACCGTGGACCACCAAACGGTCTGTGGTCCCACACATAGACCCCAATCCATACCCTTTCCCAGCATACTTCCAATTACAGGCAGTCTCACTACAAGGGCCATAACTTTCACCTCTGAACTCCGAATTGAGTGAAACAAGTTGCGTTGCGAAGATAACTCAAAGAGTGTTGATTTGATATATAGAAGACCATACAGTTCATCCCATACCAAAAGATATGGTCTCTCAAATTCATTGATGCCTAAACGGCTTTACAATCTTCCACCAAAATGATTCCCTTGAATCCAGTCAGTTAAATATCACCCATGGCTACCAAAATTCAACCATGAAAATTTCAACACTACCCTTGCCCAACCATTACAAAGTTCGAAAATTTTTGGGTCGTTATATTTTTGTTCAATTGATCTTATTCTGAATGACTATGCATGAATTTATTCTAATTATATGATTTCTAATCAATTAATTGTAAATTCGTACTTCTACCTAAATTCTTCTATTTAAGTCATAATCATGAAATTGCAAATGTTCAAGCATGTCATAAAATGGGTGACTTATGACCTGTGGTTCACGTAAGACCAAAAAGGTGACTTAAGATCCCAATGACAATCTTAATTGAGATATTATTATAATAATAGAAGGCCTAGACTAACATACATGAGTGATATAAAAATTAACTACTCTATGAATAAAGTTCTATGATATGGATTGGTGATTGTAACTAGCCTTTCCTACAGGACATGTTTATGAAAATTATGAAATATGATTTATAACAAGCCTTATAAATTTATGACAAAAATAATTTTATCAAATGTATTTTGTGGTATTTGACTTACCAGCAAATGAGGCTTGAGGTGGGGACTCGAACTAAGGGGTGCTTAGTAGAAATATCTTGTCTCATAACTATGTTTCCATCATAGGATTTATGTGACTAATATGGTTTTTTAGTGGATGCACATAGCTCATGACATCCTTTTAATAGGGGTAGAGTTCTACCTTGGCTAGTAGACTCCCTTTTCTCTAATTTATGGGCAGACAATCGGCAAGAACATAAGTGGAAAATGGATTATCAATGCATCAAAACCATGAGTAGGTCAATGCAAAGCATCATATGGTACCACAAAATAGGTGGGAAGATATCTTAATCGACAATAAGACCTTGTGAGCTATAACATTGAATCTAATGTAACTTCTAAATTGAGAAAAAGATAGGTTGTTTTTCCAAGGTAGACTCTGTAATAGTACATTCATTTATTCATTAACATTAGAACTATATGTGGATTCACTTTTATAGCCTATAAGGCAACCTATGGTGGCACATAGTTATGAATTAGGAGCTTCTACGAGGGATCCCTTAGATTGATTCCACACCCAAAGCCTCATTTGGTGCTAAGTCAAGTCCAATGGAATAATAATATGGTATAGTTGTCATTCAAAAGCTTTAAGTTTGATAACATCATTAGAAATTCATAGAATATCTCATGAAACATAAGAATTCAAAATGTGAGAATTGTCCTTATCAAATAAGGAATCCATAACTTAGGTGAGAAAGTCTTTCACCAATTATTCATTAGTTATAATAGGGATTCCATGATCAAATTTATTGCTTTCCTAAACCTTTACCTAAAACCCTTGTCATTCAAGTCACATTTTATTTGAACATAAGGTAAATGTGGTGGGTTCATCATCAATTCATATTTAAAGCAAGTTCATCATCAATTCATCTTTAAAACATGCAATGCAAGAAAATTATGCATTAACTCAATGAAATTCACAAGTTAAAACAATAATCAAAGCAACCAACTATGAAATCTTAAAAACCTAGATAGTATGACATAGATACACTGTGAAACTCATCAATCTCCTGCAATTGGGTATCAATTTGTAACAAAATAAGTCATATAGTAGTAAATTGGTCATAATACATGCATCTGAAGCAAAACTCTAAAGATTCATGAAATTACATAAAGAGAAATATGGAGATTTAGTTGGAAATACTTGGGCTCCTTGGGTGGAAGGTACCATGGATGAAACCGACATACCTTAGATGGAAATTTTGGAAATAATTCAAACTTTGAGGAGGAGAGCTTCAAATCCTAGATTGAGAACCTTCAATAAAGGCCTTCAATGTTGAGAGTCTTTGAGATATTATGACTGATTTAGGAATTCGAATGAAATTGGAGTGAATAGGTATAGAATGGTACATATATTGTAGATTTAGGCTTGAAACAATGTAATTTTGGACTTAGGGAAGGAGTAAAAGTTCAAAATATCCGTCATTAAAATTAGTTGGAAGATGCCACAAAAATATTCTATGGGTCATAGACCCATCAACTTCTTGTAGAAGGGGTTATGTCCTTGTTACACACACAAAAGATCATAAACTTGAAACTTGGGTCCCCAAACTCATAACCTAATCTCTGGCTCATAATCAATTTTATGAGTCATAGATAAACCTCATTAATACCTCGAACGATTAGTAAAAATTCTCACCCTTAGGACCTAAACCATGAAGCCTTTTAATGATCCCTCAATAGGACCACAACCCATAAATGGTCTTGTCCTGTTGAACCCTTTTGACTCTCAACCACAACTTCAATCCATAACTCATAGAATCATTTACGGACCATAAGGACCTTTTGAACATCCAACCAAAACTTTTAAATTTCCACAAATTCACTAGACCAATCCACAAAGCCTATCTACGACCCGTAAACCCAACCACAGGTCGTAGATGGTCAACATTCTTTGAATATATGCTCGAATGAGAATTCATATAGTGTGATTAGCTCCAAAATGTCAGGTTTGGTCTAGAATGACCTTTCGTTTGATTCTCAAGGCATTTAGACTCGTTTCGACCCCTTCAATGGAATTTGGCTAAAAATTATCATGGGAATGATACCCACATTTAGTTGTACCAACCTCGTATACAAATTTTGACTGTGCCCTTGAGGTCAAACGTCTAATTTTGTAGGGTTTCATATTCCATTTGCGTGCACGGAGTTCTAGATAAATTTTGAGTACTCTATCGAAAATCAGTTTAGTTAGAAAAACACAACATTTCATCCTGAAAGTTTCAGCACTTCAAATGAACTTTCAAGGGCTATATATATGTCATTCTAAGCTCAAATTTGATCAATAAAAGCCCTAAATTTAGAAATTTTTGTGAGCACGTGTTGGCATGTTCGGAAACCAAACATAAGGGTACTAAGCAAAATGGAACTAACCTAAAGTAAAGCAATAAAGAACACAAGTAACTCCTTATATCCCAACCATAATCCGCTAAACAACAATTCTGCACTTAGAAAAGTTCCAACACAGTATAATGTAGAGATCACAGTAATATAGATATATATACTCATCATCTGGCATGATATCTCAAAACACAAGAGTATGAGTAGATCCAACATTTACTCACAAATAGGGATAAGATAAGTATACCGCATATAACAGTATCAACAAAATATGATATGAGATGAAGTTAATACCATGAGGTATATATCATGCAATTCAATGTCAAATAATTTTGATGCATGTTTGTCCTAAAATACACATCTGATGGTAAGATATGGTTGTCTGCCTCTGTCGAAACCCATGAGGGACATATCTGTCTGTGTATCTGTGAACACTATCGACAAATACCTTGGCTAATGCTCACCAGCCCAAAAGATTCCTCGGGCCGTCTAGAAAAGACCTTGGACAAAAGTCACCCACCCGAAAGAGACCTCAGGCCATCCAAATAAGATTTCAGACCTGACCGGTAGAGACCTACCACCAATCCACATGTTACCTTTCTCATTTCTCGATCGTAGCCATTACATGTATAAATGCACAAATAATAATAGATTACACATACATTATTATAATTATATCACAGTGTCATCATCGTAATGATCTTAATATCTCAATACCATCAACATCTCAATATCATCAGTGTCTCGACAATAACCATATCAAAATTTCATCAATGTCTCAATATCATCAATATCACAATCTCATCAGTTTCTCAATATCAACAATGTCTCAATATCTCAACCATATCATAATATATGCACCATCTCACTACCAATAAAGAATAATTCAATGGGTCACGTAGATAACATAATCACCATTTATTTATAGATTAATATATCGACGTACAAAAAAGTATTCAATACGAGTAGTCATGATCATGCCTACACTGATACGATTCTACCCCCAAATACTCAATTCCATACATATATGAGCATACAAAGTTCAGTCATATTTAACCAAAGGTCAGAAGTTCACTTGCCTCAAATAAAGTCTCGAATCAAGTTAACATTCATCGCTTTCCCCCTTCCAAGGTACTCCAAATCACCACAATCTAATCACACATTGTATCACAATCACATAACAAGTCTAATGACACTAAAATCCTTCAATTTGGAGAGGAACCGTAAAATGGTCGAAAATCTCATGCATAAAAATGTAGCAAAAAACTTAAAATTCATATATGAAATTGGTCTCAACGTAATAAGGAACTCAATGGTGAAAACAATTTTTAAAACAGAGGTAAGATGAGGGAGAAATCAACATTTTAAGTTTAAGAAACGTCATTGTGATAATCCCCAAATTTCACCATTAAAACCCAAAATTAAAAGTTAAAAACATGAATTAATCAATTAAAATCAATGAAATAATTTAGAAAAGAGTTATTCAATCACTTTTCCTTGAAACCCCACGATATCTCTCTTGAAAATAAAGCTTGAAGAGTTGAAAATGGTTATATAAAATAAAACTCGACATTTTAAACAATTCACTGCTTCAGGCATCACTAATGCTCCGTGAACACGGAGACCATGAAAGCATTAACCCTCCATGAATGTGGGGGTGAGGTACATGAAAGCAGGGATGAGGTCTGTGAAAGCAGAAGTTCACTGCACCGTACTCCGTGAACGAGACAGTGAGGCCTACGAATGTAGAGGGTAATGTGCCCATACCTCTGCGAACGTGGTCTCTAACCCACGAACGTGGAGAACAATGCGACATACACCAGATAACAACTACACCAGCAAGACTCAGCTGAAACAAAACAGGAACTAGACCTTCAACAATTCGTTCAGAACCCCATGAACACAAATCAAACATTAACTTTATTGGAAATGATGATTTGAACTTAATGGAATCATTAGAATTCAAGTCAGGAGCCTCCGTGGTCTTGAACCCAAGAAGGATCATTTAAACTAGTTTTGGACTCAAAAACTCAAAATATTCTCGGGAGCTCCAAAAGTTACAATGATGTCATTTCTAGCATTAGTTTCACCACTAGAAATCACTGGAACCAACATAATTTTGATACAAGCTCCCGAACTCTAAAAGTTTACCAAAGTCAAACCTATGATCCAAAATGAACTAGAATTGCAAGTTTTGGGCTAAAATATTAAGTTTAACTCCGAATTCAATTTTGCAAGTTCTCTTAGACCAGATTCGGCATTCCAAAACTGATGAAATCGATGGAATCAAATTTTGACGCTCAAAACTAGAAATGACCTCAAAATTTAAAATTTCCAACTTTAACCCTTTTAAAACTCTTTTTTGCAAAACCCCAACTTTTTTACTAGATTTTCAAAATTTGACTTTTGGACTTATCCAAAAATGATCCAAGGTAACTTTCAAGTATGGAAAAATGGTAATTAGTTCAAAAATGACCTTCAAGGTCATTACATCATTCACCACTAAGACCATGTATGTCCTCAAACATAAAGAAAAAGGAGGAGTCTCCATAGAAGTAACTGAGAGTCTGAAATACCATTCTCAAAATCATGAACTGCTTCTAATTGACCTCATTTCAAAGAGCCATACAATCAAAAAGTACCGTCAAGAATAAAACGTATGGACCAACATGAAATGCTATCCTCCAAGAGTAATTACGAAGCCATAAACTATTTAATGAAGCAAACTTGAACCAATGCCCTTATACCACAGGGTACTCATCAAGATGAACTTCCACCAATGAGACCACAAGGCAATTCAGATTTATTTGCTTCGAAGGCCAAGAATCAACCCTAAATAATCATAGCCAATTGCAAAATACAAAACATCACAAACCCCATCCAAGTTCTGTCCTCTTAACATAATCCTCCAAATTTAAGTTGAGCAATTCCAAAACATAGATACTGTAAATTCGTAAGAAATAATCCAATTAAACCTAGGCCAAAGTAATGTGATTAATAGAAGAAAACAACTAGTGTCAGATATTCCCATGCTTATAAAACATCAAATAACACTTCCCAAATACTGGAATAGTAGCCGAATCACGTATGGTGCCTTTTCCACAAGTTGTGATTATTAAATTAAACATCAACTCCAATCACATGTAATTCTTTCAAATACTCATTCCCTCATGCCAACTTAAGATATTCTTGATCACCCCATAAATTGTGTGTACCATAAGCGTGTAACCTTTATTTACCACTAAGTATAAACATAACCCATCATGATAGGCCAAACTAACTTCCATCAATAGAGTAGTATCCATCCAATCCATCCAATCCCAAAATCATCAATGACACATAAAAATTGTAAATCCTTTATGCAATGCTTCCATAAGTCACCTTTCATGATTGAGCAATCCAACCTAACATGAAACACTAAATTTCTCATGCATCACTATTTGTCATACAACCCAACCCAAGCTTCCTGAAAGGTAGTTAATAATCTTTTGTAACTCGATGGTGAGTCTATCCATCTCACATTATGACATAAAATCGAAGTGAAAAACCCATACCGTTTGCTACCCTAAGTTGTGGCTCAAAGCATGATATCTATTCTGCTTTACTTTACTTGGCTTCTATGGATCACCAATGCTCCAAGGCTATTCAAACGCTTAATACTTACTCATGAATCCATTCTAAACACTCAAACGCTTGACAACTACTACTTATGTACTCGCTCCTAACCTATTAATTATAATTATTTCGTGGAAAACTCCATAGTAGATTGTTGTAACTTCATACAAACTGTTGAAATGCAGCTTCGTTAAGTTCATTCACCATTAAATATAAAGAAATGCATAATAAAAGCCTTGCTCAAACACCGTTCAAAATGTTCCGTAGCTAACATAATCAATTATCTCATTACCTAACGAATTTGTACCCTGACAAAATCAACTCTCATGAATGCAACTTACCAGGAAATCCTAGATCTTTCTTTACACTATACAACTAGTTCCTTTCTTAAAGATCTTTAGAGATTGCATACCCTAGTTCACCATCAATCGCTGGCTCATGAACTTCAATGTTCCCTTCATTAGCAACCCAAGTCATACCAATCACTGAACTGGGAGCCATAAAGAAACCCATTCTTATACTTTATCCAACCTCAGTAGGCTTTCCTCTTATATATCACCCAATAATCTCTTAACCCCACTGATACAAGTGTAACCATATTATCCTATGCTAAACAAAGAAACCCAAACCGTGTTATTCTACAAAACTAAACTTACAGTTGATATGGTAACCCAATCCCATGTGATTCTAGCCAAATCTATTGACTAAACCAATAATTCACATGGACTTTTCTTCTAGCATTCCCAATTGCAATTACAAGTGAACTTGTTAAAACCTCCTTAGTTATGTTTGTTATCTCAATGTCAACGTGCTTCTCTTGGCTTAAAATGAAGTCACAAATCCCCGTATAGATCTCTGAGATAAAACCCATACTTAAAAAGATAGTACCCATTCCAAGATTCACCACAATGACTTTTCACCACAATGACCGATCTCAAATTGATGAATTCATAATAAAAACTAATAGGTTCTCTCAAAATATGATGGTAATGTGAAACTCCACTTCCTGAATAAGTGAAATAACTGACAATACCTTTAATAACTAGGGTGCATGCTCAAAGATCAATACCTCCGTCCTTGTATATTACCAACACCACATCAGAATACCTATTAGATTCACCACTAGAATACATTATACCCTCCAAGAAGTTCGTGCTCAACTAAACAACATTTTTATCTCATAAAAGAGTTGTCCAACATAATCCACAAAGTAGTATACCTTCTTCCACAGAAAAGATGGGTAGCAGAAGCATCACAACCCATAATCCTAGCAAAAAACGACTTAGACACTGCCATAACATTGGTATCATGATCATTCATCCTATGTATTTACTCCAACAAGACTTAGTACAGGTTCTGATTTCAATGGGCAAAAGGTTATCCTCTATCCATACTAGGTAACCATCATTTGACATTCACAATAATAATCCCATATTGATTGCACCGATAACATAGTTACTCCTCTAAACATGCTATGCCACATTTACGAAATACCCCAAACATTTAGTAGACAAAGAAAGTACCACCCTTGATGCTGAAATTTGAAATCTTACCTATTGATTGGCCAACTTATAAGCCTCTTCAACTAAGGATCACTCCTCAACCCGAATAGTTGCAACACTCCACATACGAGAAGTATTTCTACTCAAGCGTTTGCCATCATATTGTCCTTCCTAGGGTGATATAAAATAGTCGTATCATATTTCTTTAGAAGCTTAATCCCCCTTCTCTACCTAATATTTAGATCTCTCTAACTGAAGATACACTATAGACTTCGATTATCAGTAAGGATCTCCCAATGGACTTTATATAAATAATGACACCATAACTTCAACATATACAAAACTACAACTAACTCCAAGTCATAAGTGAGGTAGTTCTTTTCATATGTCTTCAGTTCTCTTGAAGCATAAGCAATTACCTACCTTTTTTGTATCACACCCCACCTAACCCCACTCTCGAAGTATCACAATAGAATGTAAAATCAACCCTCTCCTCTGGCAATATCAAAATAAGAGTTGTAGTGAACAAATACTTAATATTTTGAAGGCATTCTTCACAATTATTAGGAAAATGAAATATCACATTCTCTTGAGTAATCCTATTTAGTAGAGCTTCTATAGATGAAAAGGCGTTAAAATAATTGCCTATAATAACCTGCTAGGCCCACAAAACTGATGAATCTTAAGGGATGAAGTAGGTCTGGTCCAACCCTAAACCGCCTCAATATTCACTGGATCAATCAGAATACCCTCTCCAGATATAACATGGTCTATAAATGCCACCAAACTTGGTCAAAACCCACACTTGGAAAACATGGCAGATCACCTCTCCTATCTAAGTTGTTAGGGTACAATCCTTAAGCGTTGCTCAAGATCCTCTTTTTTGTTGGGGTAAATCAATATATCATCGGTAAAAACAACAATAAGTAATCCAAATATGGTCAAAGTACACCATTTATCAACTCCATAAATATGGTTGGGGTATTGGTCAGCCTTAAGGACATCACAATGAACTCATAAGGCCTATATCTATTGCAAAAGGTTATCTTAGGAATGTCAGAAACACTAATCCTCAGTTAATGAAATTTGGATCTGAAATTAATCCAAAAAAGAATATTGTTGCACCCTAAAGTAGGTAAAAAGGATCATCAATCCTAGGAAGAGAATACTTGTTCTTAACTATCACCTTGTTCAATAGTCTATAATCGATACACATTCTCATAAAACTATCATTTTTCTTCACAAATTGGATAGGGGCACGCCATGGAGACACATTAAGGCGTATTAACCCCCTTATCAAGAGATCTCAGAGCTGCTTCTTTAACACTTTCAATTTAGTTTCACCTTTTGATACATTACATTTGACATACCTCATCGGTTTTTAGCCAAACTTAATTTTTTTCAAACTATAGGGCAATCCAAGGATGACCACAAATTAATCCTTTAAGTCCATTACCTCTTTAGAGAAGGATCAAATTGCAAACCACGCTCGACGAGAATCAAAAGAACAAAAAGAAAATTCCTAATAGTCTCCATACCTCTCAAGGATAAGTAACAGACATCTCTACACCAATCCTTAAGACTCCACTCGACTGACTTGTACACATATGAGGCCTATGAACCTGGGGCTCTAATACCTAATTGTCACAAGATGAAATTTTAGTGAGATGGCACTCACCTAACCCACCAAGGTGAGTCAGTCCAAAATCTTACAACTTAACAAATTAATATAAGAGGAAGATAACAGTGTAATAAGATATATAAATATGGAATAAAATAACTACAACCATTCGAAGAATAAGTGTCACATGTACAAGCCTCTATGTATGGAATACTAAAACGAAATACAAATCTCAAATGTCTAGTTCTCAAATATAACACAATAATAAAAGGGCTCCTCGAAGATATGTTGGGGCCATAAGTAGCTACCACAAAGAATATTTGAAAGCTTGATCCTAGAAAGAGAGAAGTCTAGCAAAATGGACCAAGCTCGCAACCTATAAAACTGTATAAAGGGGTGAGAACCAAACATAAGGGTACTCAGTTAAATGGGACTAACCTAAAGTAAAGCAATGAAAAACACAAGTAACTTCTTGAATCCCAACCACAATCTGCCAAACTATAACCCTACACTCAGAAAAAGTCCCAACACAATATAATGTACAGATCACTGTAATATAGATATATTCATCATCTGGCATGACAACTCAATAAACAAGAGTACAAGTAGATCTAACACTTACTCACAAATAGGGATAAGATAAGTGTACCATATAAAATAGTATCAACCAAATATGATGTAAGATAAAGTGAATGCCATGAGATGTATATCATGCAATGCAATTTCAAACAATTGTGATGCATGTCTATCTTAGAATACACATTTGCTAATAAGATATGGTTGTTTTCCTCAGTCAGAACCCATAGGGGACATATCTATCCATGTATTTGTGAACAATGCTGGCAAAGAACTCGACTAAGGCTCACACGCTTAGAAATAACCTCAGGCCATTTGGAAGAGAGCTCAGACTAAACTCACATGCCCGAGAGAGTCCTCGAACCCGACCGATAGAGACCTCAGCCCCTAATCCATTTGTTACCCTTCTCACATCTCAACCATAGCGATTATAAGTATCAATGCACAAATAATAATATATGCAACTTGTATGATCATAATTATATCACAGTTTCATCATTATAATGATCTCAATATCTCAATACCTTCAACGTCTTAATATCATTAGTGTCTCAATAATATCTATATCACAATTTCGTCAATGTCTCAATATCATAATCTCATCACAGTCTTAATATTATCAATATCACAATCTCATCAGTGTCCCAACATCATCAATATCTCAATATCTTAACCATATCACAATATATACACCATCTCACTATGAACAACAAATAATTTACAAGGTCACAAAGATTACATAATAATCATTTATTTATAGATCAATATATCAATGTACGAGTAAGTATTCAATATGAATAGTCATAATAAAGCCTACAATGATACGATTCTACCCTCAAATACATAGTTCCATACATATATAAGTATACAAGGTTCAATCATACTTAATAAAAGGTTAGAAATCCACTTGTCTCAAATAATGTCTAGAATTAAGTCAAAATCTGTCGCTTTCCCTTTCCATGGTACTGCAAATTACCATAATCTAAACACACCTGGTATCACAACCACATAACAAGTCTAATGACACTAAAATCCTTCAATTTGGACAGGAACCGTAAAATGGTCAAAACTCTCATGTAGGAAAACATCAAAAAAACTTAAAATTCATATATGAAAAAGGTCTCCACGTAATAAGGAACTCAATGGTGAAAATAATTTTGAAAACAAAGGTAAGATGAGGGAGAAATCAACATTTTAAGTTTAAGAAACTTCATTGTGAAAATCCCCAAATTCCACCATTAAAACCCAAAATTAGAAGTTAAAATCATGAATTAATCAATTGAAATCAATGAAATGATTTAGGAAAAAGTTATTCAATAACTTTGCATTGAAAACCCATGATCTCTCTCTTGAAAATAAAGCTTGAAGAGTTGAAAATGGTTATTTAAAATAAAACACGTCATTTTAAATAAGTCACTGCTCCAGGGATCACTAATACTCCACGAATACGGAGACCATGAAGGGATTAACCTTCCGCAAATGTGGGGATGAGGTACATGAAAGCAGGGATGAGGTCTGTGAAAGCAGAAGTTCACTGCACCGTACTCCGTGAATGTGACAGTGAGGCCAGCGAATGTCGAGTTTAATATGCCCATACCTCTGTGAACGTGGTCTCCAACCCACAAACATGGAGAACAATGCGACATACACCAGATAACAACTACACCAGCAAGACTCAGCTTAAACAAAACAGGAACTAGACCTTCGACAATTCGTTCAGAACCCCGTGAACACAAATCAAACATATAACTCTATTGGAAATGATGATCCGAACTCAATGGAATCATTAGAATTCGAGTCAGGAACCTCTAGGGTCCTGAACTCGAGAAGGATCATTTAAACTAGTTTTGGACTCAAACTCAAAATATTCTCGGGAGCTCTAAAAGTTACAACGATGTCATTTCTAGCTATAATTTTACCACTAGAAATCACTGGAACTGACATAATTTTGATACAAGCTCCCGAACTCTGAAAGTTTACCAAAGTCAAACCTATGATCCAAAATGAACTAGAATTGCAAGTTTTGGGCTAAAATCTCGAATTTAACTCTGAATTCAATTTTTTAAGTTCTCCTAGACCAGATTCGACATTCCAGAACTGATGAAATTGATGGAATCAAATTTTGACACTCAAAACTATAAATGAACTCAAAATTTAAAATTTCCAACTTAAAACCTTTTAGAACTCGTTTTTGCAAAACTCCAACTTTTTTACTAGATTTTCAAAATTTGACTTTTTGACTTATCCAAAAATGATCCAAGGCAACTTTTAAGTATGGAAAAAAGGTAATTAGGTCAAAAATGACCTTCAAGGTCATGACATCATTCACCACAAAAAACCATGTTCGTCCTCAAATATAAAGCAAAGGGAGGAGTCTCCATAGAAGTAACCGAGAGTCTGAAATACCGTTCTCAAAGTCTTGAACCACGTCTAATTAACCTCATTTCAAAGAGCCATATAATCAAAAAGTACTATCAAGAATAAAACTTATGAACCAACATGAAATGCTACCCTCCAATAGTAATTATGAATCCAGAAACTATTTAATGAACCAAACTTGAACCAATGCCCTTATACCACAGTGTACTTATCAAGACGAACTTCCACCCATGAGACCACAAGGCAATTCAGATCTATTTCCTTTGAACGCCAAGAATCAACCCTAACTAATCACAGCCAATTGCAAAATACAAAACATCACAAACCCCATCCAAGTTTTGTCCTCTTAACATAATCCTCCAAATTTAAGTTGAGCAACTCCAAAACATAGACAAAACAAATTCGTAAGAAATAATCCAATTAAACCTAGGCCAAAAGAATGTAATTAATAGAAGAAAACAACCAGTGTCAGATACTCCCATGCTTATAAAACATCAAATAACACTGCCCAAATGCTTGAATAGTAGCCAAATCAGGTATGGTGCCTTTTCCACAAGTTGTGATTATTAAATTAAACATCAACTCCAATCACATGTAATCCTTTCAAATACTCATTCCCTCATTCCAACTTAAGAAATTCTCGATCGCCCCATAAATTTTGTGTACAATAAACGTGTAACTTTTATTTACCACTAAGTATAAACATAACCCATCATGATAGGACAAACTAACTTCCATCAATAGAGTAGTATCCATCCAATCCCAAAATCATCAATTGCACATAAAAATCTTAAATCCTTTATGCAATGCTTCCATAAGTCACCTTTCTTGATTGAGCAATCCAACCTAACATGAAACACTGAATTTCTCATGCATCACTGTTTGTCATACAACCCAACCCAAGCTTCCTGAAAGGTAGTTAATAATATTTTGTAACTCGGTGGTGAGTCTATCCATCTCACATTATGACATAAAATCAAAGTGAAAAACCCATACCGTTTACTACCCTAAGTTGTGGCTCAAAGCGTTATATCTATTCTCCTTTACTTGACTTGACTTATATGTATCACCAATGCTCCAAAGCTATTCAAACGCTTAACACTTACTCATGACTCCATTCTAAACACTCAAACTCTTGACGACTACAACTTATGTACTCACTCCTAACCCATTTATTGTCATTATTTCT
This sequence comes from Solanum aculeatissimum, assembly GCA_038996855.1. NCBI lineage: Eukaryota > Viridiplantae > Streptophyta > Magnoliopsida > Solanales > Solanaceae > Solanum > Solanum aculeatissimum. Next base: position 22,528 of record JBCEWC010002575.1, read on the forward strand.
TGGAAAACTCCATAGTAGATTGTTGTAACTTCACACAAACTATTGAAATGCAACTTCATTAAGATCATTCACCATTAAAAATAAGGAAATCCATAATAAAAGCCATGCTCAAACCCCATTCAAAATGTTCCGTAGCCAACATAATCAATTATCTCATTACCTAAAGAATTTTTACCCTGACAAAATCAACTATCACGAATGTAACTTACCAGGAAATCCTAGATTTATGTTTACACTATGCAACTTGTTCCTTTCTCAATGATAATTAATCCATACATTAAAGATCTTTAGAGATTGAATACCCTAGTTCACCATCAATCGCTGGCTCATGAACTTCATTGTTCTCTTCATTAGGAACTAAAGTCATACTAATCACTGAACTGGGAGCCACAAAGAAACCCATTCTTTTACTTGAGCCAACCTCAGTAGGATTTCCTCTTATATCTCACCCAACAATCTCTTAACCCCACTGGTACAAGTGTAACCATATTATCCTATGCTAAATAAAGAAACCCAAACCGTGCCATTCTACAAAACTAAACTTACAGTTGATATGGTAACCCAATCCCATGTGATTCTAGCCAAATCTATTGACTCAACCAATGATTCACATGGACTTTTCTTCTAGCATTCCCAATTGCAATTACAAGTGAACTTGTTAAAACCTCCTTAGTTATGTTTGTTATCTCAATGTCAACGTGCTTCCCTTGGCTTAAAATGAAGTCACAAATCCCCGTATAGATTTTTGAGATAAAACATACTTAAATAGATAGTACCCATTTCAAGATTCACCATAATGACTTTTCTCATGATCGATCTCAAATTGACGTGTTCATAATAAAAACTAATTGGTTCTCTCCAAATATGACGGTAATGTCAAACTCTACTTCTTGAATAAGTGAAACAACTGACAATACCTTTAATAACTAGGGTTCATGAAGAAAGATCAATACCTCCATCCTTGTATATTACCACCACAACATGAGAAGACCTATTAGATTCACTACTAGAATACATTATACCCTCCAAGAAGTTCGTGCTCAACTAATCCATATTTTTATCTCATAGAAGAGTTGTCCTACATAATAAAATTAGTTTTATCTCTCACAAAGTAGTATACCTTCTTCCACAGACAAGATGGGTAGCAGAAGCATCACAACCCATAATCCTAGCCCAAAAGACATAGACACTGCCATAACATTTGTATCATGATCATTCATCCTATGTATCCACTCTAACAAGACTTAGTACAGGTTCTGATTTTTATGGGCACAACGTTATCCTCTATCCATACTAGGTAACCCTCATTTCACATTAACAATAATAATCTCATATTTATTGTACCAATAACATAGTTATTCCTCTAAATATGCTATGCTACATTCACAAAATACCCCAAACATTTAGTAGATAAAGAAAGTACCACCCTTGATGCTGAAATTTGAAATCTTACCTATTGATTGGACAGCTTATAAACCTCTTCACCTAAGGATCACTCCTCAACCCGAATAGTTGCAACACTCCACATACAAGAAGTATTTCTACTCAAGCGTTTGCCACCATATTGGCCTTCCTAGGGTTATATAAAATAGTCATATCATATTACTTTAGAAGCTCAATCCCCCTTCTCTACCTCATATTTAGATCTCGCTAACTAAAGATACACTATAGACTTTGATTATCAGTAAGGATCTCCCAATGAACTTCATATAAATAATGACACCATAACTTTAACACATACAAAACTACAACTAGCTCCAAGTCATAAGTTAGGTAGTTCTTTTCATATGTTTTCAGTTGTCTAGAAGCATAAGCAATAACCTACCTTTTTTGTATCACACCCCACCTAACCCCACTCTCGAAGTATCACAACAGAATGTAAAATCAACCCTCTCCTCTGGCAATATCAAAATAAGAGTTGTAGTCAACAAATACTTAATATTTTTATGGCATTCTTCACACTTATTGGGCCAATGAAATATCGCATTCTCTTGAGTAATCATATTTAGTTGAGCTTCTATAGAGGAAAGACATTGAAAAAATCGCCTGTAATAACCTGCTAGGCCCATAAAACTGATAAATCTTAGGGGCTGAAGTAGGTCTGGTCCAACCCTAAAACCCCTCAATATTTACTGGATCAATCAGAATACTCTTTCCAGATATAACATGATCTAGAAATGCCACCAAACTTAGTCAAAACCCACACTTGGAAAACATGGCAGATCACCTCTCCAATCTAAGTCGTTAGGGTACAATCCTTAAGTGTTGCTCAGGATCCTCTTTTGTACTGGGGTAAATCAATGTATCATCGATAAAATTAATAATAAGTAATCCAAATATGGTCAAAGTACACCATTTATCAACTCCATAAATGTTGTTGGGGCATTGGTCAGCCTTAAGGACATCACAAAGAACTCATAGTGCCCATATCTAGTGCAAAAGGTTATCTTAGGAATGACAGAAACATTGATCCTCAGATAATGAAATTTAGATCTCAAACTAATCCAAAATAAATACTGTTGCACCCTGACGTTGGTAAAAAGGATCATCAATCCTTGGAAGAGAATACTTGTTCTTAACTTTCACCTTGTTCAACAGTCTATAATCGATACACATTCTCATAAAACTATCAGTTTTATTTCACAAATAGGATAGGGGCATGCCATGGAGATAAATTAAGGTGTATGAACCCCCTTCTCAAGAGTTCTCAGAGCTTCTCCTTTAACACTTTCAATTTAGTTTCACCTTTTGATACATTACATTTGACATACCTCATCGGTCCTTAGCCATACTTAAATCTTTTCAAATTACAGATCAATCCAAGGATGACCACAAATTAATCTGTTAAGTCCATTACCTTTTTAGAAAAGGATAAAATTGCAAACCATGCATGACAAATATTGAAAGAACAAAAGGAAATTTCCTAATAGTCTCCATACCTCTCAAGGATAAGTAACGGACATCTCTGTACCAATCCTTAAGACTCCACTTGACTGACTTGTACATATGTGAGGCCTATGAACCCGGGGATCTGATGCCTAATTGTCACGACCTGAAATTTTAGTGAGATGGCACTCACCTAACCTACCAAGGTGAGTTAGTCCAAAATCTAACAACTTAACAAATTAGTAAAAGCAGAAGATAACTATTTAATTAGATATATAATTATGGAATAAAATAACTTCAACCATCCGAAGAACAAGTGTCACATGTATAAGCCTCTATGTATAGAATACCAAAAAGAAATACATATCTCAAATGTCTAGTTCTCAAATATAACACAATGTTAAAAGGGCTCCTCGAAGATCTGTTTGGGCCATAAGTAGCTACCATAAAGAATATCTGAAAGCTTGATCCTAGAATTAGAGAAGTCTAGCAAAATGGACCGAGCTTGCAACCTATAAAATTGTATCAAGGGGTGAGAACCAAACATAAGGGTACTCAGTAAAATGGAACTAACCTAAAGTAAAGCAATGAAAAACTCAACTCCTTGAATCCCAACCACAATCTTCAAAACTACAACCCTGCACTCAGAAAAAGTCCCAACACAATATAATGTGCAGATCACAGTAATATAGATATACTCATAATCTGTCATGACAACTCAACAAACAAGAATATAGGTAGATCTAAAACTTACTCACAAATAAGGATAAGATAAGTATACCACATATAATCGTATCAAGTAAATATGATGTAAGATAAAGTGAATGTCATGAGATGTATATCATGCAATGCAATGTCAAATAATTATGATGCATGTCTATCTTAGAATACACATCTGCTGATAAGATATGGTTGTCTGCCTCAGTCAGAACCCATGGGGGGCATATCTATCCATGTATTTATGAAAAATGATGACAAAGACCTTGACTAAGGCTCGCATGCTTAGAAGAAACCTCAAGACATCTGGAAGAGAGCTCATACTAAACTCACATGCCCGAAGGAGACCTCGGACCCGACCGATAGAGACCTCAGCCAAAATCCACTTGTTACCCTTGTCACATCTCAGCAATAGCTATTATAAGTATCAATGCACAAATAATAGTAGACGCAACTTGTATGATCATAATTATATCACAGTTTCATCATTATAATGATCTCAATATCTAAATACCATCAACGACTAAATATCATTAGTGTCTCAAAAACATCTGTAACATAATTTCATCAATTCTCAATATCACAATCTCATCACAATCTTAATATTTTCAATATCACAATCTCATCAGTGTCTCAATATCATAACCATATCACAATATATGCATCATCTCACTATCAACAACAAATAATTTATAAGGTCACATAGATTACATAATTACCATTTATTTATAGATCAATATATCAACGTACGAGCAAGTATTCAATATGAATAGTTATAATAAAGCCTACAATGATACGATTCTACCCTCAAATACTTAGTTCCATACATATAGGCGCATACAAGGTTCAATCATACTTAGCAAAAGGTAAGAAGACCACTTGTCTAAAAATATTTCTAGAATTAACTCAAAATCTATCGCTTTCCCTTTCCATGGTACTGCAAATTACCATAATCTAAACACACATGGTATCACAACCACATAACAAGTATAATTTCACTATAATCTTTCAATTTAGAGAGGAAGGGTAAAATGGTAAAAACAATTATGTTGTAGATCATAGCAAAAAATTGAAAATTAATATATGATAATATTTTTGACGTAATAAGGAACTCGACGGTGAAAATAATTTTGAAAATTGAGATAAGATGAGGTAAAAATCAATATTTTAAGTTTAAGAAACGCAATTATGAAAATCCCCAAATTCTACCATTAAAATAAAAAATAAGAAGTTAAAATCATGACTTAATCAATGAAATGGGTTAGAAAATAGTTATCCAACCACTTTGCCTTGAAAACCCAAAAAATCACTCTTGAAAACGAAGCTTGAAGAGTTGAAAATGGTGATTTCAAATAAAATCTATCATTTTAAACAAGTCATTGTACCAAACATCGCTAATGTTCCGCGAACGCAGAGCCTTATCCGTAAACACGTAGACCAAGAAGGGATTAACCCTCTGTGAATACAGAGGTTCACTGCACCACACTCTGTGAATGCAATAGTGAAGCCCTTGAACACAGAGGGTAATATGCCCATACCTCTATGAATGCAGTCTCCAACCCGCGAAGGTGAAGAACAATGGGACATGTGCTAGATAACAGTTGCACCATCAACACTCAGCCCAAACAAAGTAGGAACTAGTCATTTGAAATTCATTTGGAACTCTGTGAACACAATCCAAACATTTAACCCTATCAGAATTAATGATATTAATGGAATCATCAGAATTTGAGTCTGGAACCTCTATGTCCCGAACCCGAGAAGGATCATTTAAACTAGTTTTGGACTCAAAAACTCAAAATGTTCATGGATGCTCTAAAAATTATAATAAATCTATTTCTAGCATTAGTTTCACCACTCGGAACCATTGGAATAGAAAAAAATTTGATATAAGCTCGCGAACTTTGAATGTTGACCAAAGTTAAACCTATGATTCAAAATGAACTAGAATTGCAACTTTGGGCCTATAATCTCTATTTTAACTCCGAATTCAGTTCTGCAAGTTCTCAAAGACCATATTCGGCATTTCAGAACTTATAAAGTTGATAGAATCAAAATTTGGCAATCGATCAAAATGACCTTCCAACTTCAAGTCTTTTAAAACTTTTTCTTTTGCAAAACCTAAATTTTTATAAGATTTTCAAAATCTAACTTTTAAATTTATCAAAAACCAATCTAACGCAACTTTTAAAAAATAACCTTCAAGGTCATTACAGATGCCATTGGGTAGATTATCATGAGCCTTAGGATCATAAACCATGTTTTAGATCCTTTATAGGGATTTTAGCATTATTTTTTAGCATGTGGTCCTTGTATTACTTAGTTTTTTTATGAGTGTAGGTTTTCTATTATTTGTACTATAAAGTATGTTTGCCTTAGTATAGGATATAATAACTTGCTTTAGATATCTTAACGTTATTTTAGCTAGCCTAGATCCTTATAGAATGGTGTAGCAGACTAGGTTCCAGTAGTTGAGCCTTAGCTAGGAAGTAAGTTTCCCGAATAGACACCTCATCATCCATAATTCCCCAAGATTGGCAGTTAAACTCCATTTTCAAGTTTTATTTCAAGTTTGATTGATGACTCGATGGTTATGTTGGCCTCATTCATTAGGTAAAGCAGTATGGCTTGATGATCAAGTTGACTCAATTTTTTCGGTAAGGTAGGATGACTCGATGGTTATGTTTGCTAGTATGACTCAATAGTTATGTTTGCTAGTATGACTTGATGGTTATGTTAACTCCATTTATTGGGTAAGGAAGTATGACTCAAGGGATATATTAGTAAAGTTAGGTCCCATATCAGTTCGCCCTAGGTTTTGGTTGATAATTAGAAGGTTTCTTTGGTCCTGTTATTTCAAAAGATGTTCTCCGATAGTTGTTTTCATATAGATGAAAATAAAGAACATTTGGCACCTCTAACTAGTTCTAGGCGAGCATTTGGGTGGCAGTAGTCTGGCCTTAAACTGTCATATACATTAGGTGAGCATCAAGGTAGCAGTACTCCAAGCCTCAACCTCCCATATAAATTTGGTGAGCATTTGCATAGAAATAGTCCTTGTCTCGACCTCTCACATTATCGACCGAGTATTCAGGTAGTGATAGTTCCAGCCTCGGTACCTAATACACTTTGGGTCTCCATCCCTCAGGTATTCGTGGTTTAGAATTGTGTCTAATTTCTCATTCTTAGAGTGACAGGTTCTCTATTTCCTCCGAGTTGATTTTGTTTTGCTCAGATTTCAGCATGGTAGATTCTTTACTTCTTTTGTTTTATAGATATAGCTCTTTTTTGTTTCAAATGGGCTCATGCAGACTTGTTTGTATAGTTCTTCACTTAGACTTTTTTCACTTCAATGGTAGTTAGCTCCCTTTAGCTTTAATAGTTCAGTAAATTGTAATGTAGGTTTATTCCCCTTTTTCATATTAGTTTTACCTTTTCTGCTCTGTTAGTCTATGATTCCTATTGATTACCTATTGTCTTGGTACTCATACTACACTCTGCATTTAGTTTCGTGATGCATGTCCAAGAACTAGTCACTAATGTTGATTGATCAAGCTTATAGTAGCCCACATCAAAGACCAAGATGAGCATTTGACATTTTTTTTACCATTCTATCTCGTTCAGCTTGGTGGCCCATCTCTTTGTATATATCGTGACTAGCTAGATCTTGTAGATATTTTTACCCACTTTTGAGACTTCTTCTCTTTATTTTGTTGTAACAGCTCTTTATTGGTGGCTTTCACGTTCTGGGAGGGATCTTTGTATATCTTTAATTAAATCCCTACATTTACTTATCTCAATTGTTCCATGTATGTTATTTTTGTTAGTTTCTCTTCCTTACACCCGTTACCTCCAGTTTCAAGTTACGAGTTGGCTTACCTATTGGTGAGTTATGATAGGTGCCTTCATGACCTAATAAAATGGATTGGGATAATACATGATATAGTAAATTCAGCGACAAAGAAACAAAATTTCTTGATCACTGTCAGAAACTTCTGGCGACCCTCTACTATTTCTGGCAAGTTTTAGTGATTTTCTTGGTGACTATAAGAAACTTTTGGCAACTTACAACTTCTATCTTGTGATTATGAGATTATTCTAGTGACGTCTACTGTATTCCGGTGATATCTTTAAAATTTCACTTTATTTATTATTTTTTTAATATATTGTTTGCTTGCTACATATTTCTTGCAATAATTTTTTGACTTGTAATATGTCTTGCCTATTACATATTTCTGCATTATTTATTGCTTGTTACATACTTCTTCAAATAATTCTCTTTCTTACAATATTTCTTGCTTATTACATATTTCTTGCTTGTTACATATTTTTTTGAATATATTTTATTTCTTGTAATATCTCTTGGTTGTTACATATTGTGGTTGTTACACATACCTTTTGCAATTTGGGTTTGTGGGTTGTTGCAAGTGCTTTTATAGGATTATTTTTTTTTTCTTTAATGTTTTTGTATTTTTATAGGATTATAGGTTTGGTTAGTTGATTATTGTAAACTATACTCTATATCTTGTTCTTCTGTACTGTTTGGATGTTGTTTTTGTGTGATCATATCTTATTTATCTTTTATAGTTTGTTGAGTTAGTGGTTATTAGGGTAGCTTAGTGACATTGGGGTCTGATGCTAGATTAGGGTCATGTCATCGGTTGGGGTTCGAGGCTAGGGGTAGTATTAGTAAGAGGGACATGGGATTACTTAAGTAAAATGTAGGGACATGGAACAATGGATCACTTACAGGAAAGTCCAAAGAGCTAGGGAAGAGACTTAAGAGGAGAAAAATTAATATAACGAGTGTTCAAGAGACCATATGGGTAGGTACCAAAGCTCTAGACGTAGACTAGTTTAAAGTATGGTACTCGGGTTGTTGTAAGGATAGAAATGAAGTAGGTATCCTAGTAGATGAGGACCTTAGGGGGTATGTAGTTTATGTCAGGAGGATTAATGATAGGATGATGTTTATTAAACTTGTGGTTGGTAGTCATATTGTGAATATAGTTAGTGTATATACGCCCTAAACGGGTCTGGATGAGAAAGTCAAAATACTCTTTTGTGAAGATTTAGATGAGGTTACGAGAGGCCTACTGGACATTAAAAAAATCTTCATTGGGGGAGATCTTCATAGGCATAACGGTGCAACTTCTAGTGGTTTTGACGATGTCCATGGAGGCTTTGGTTTTGGGGAGAAGAATGGTGGTGGGACGTCTTTCTTGGACTTTGCTTAAGCCTTTAAGTTTGTTATTGCTAACTCATGATTCCCAAAGAAAGAAAATCACTTGGTTACCTTCCGTAGTACAATAGTTAAGACCAAAATTGATTACTGACTCCTCTTGAAGGGTGATGAATCCTGTGTAAGAATTGCAAGGTTATTCAAAGTGAAAATATTTCCATTCAACATAGGCTTCTAAAGATGGACTTCGATATTAAAAGGGGTAAGAAGAAGAAGGATATTTGTCCCCAACCAAGGATTAGATGGGGTGGCCTGACTCCTGCTCTTTCTTGAGAGATGGGGTAAAATTTGAGTAGTTTGGGGGCTTGGAGTATTAGTAGAGATGTGAACACCATGTGAGGCACCACTATTGGTTACATTAGAGAAGTAGCTATCGAGGTACTAGGGGTTTCGATAAAGAACTTCTGTGGACGTCAAGGTGATTGGTGGTGGAGTGGAGAATTTCAAGGTAAATATAAAGCTAAGAAGATTTCCTATATGAAGTGGTTGGAATGTAGGGCTGAGGATTAAAAATGAAGGCATAAGGATATCTATAAGACGACAAAGAAAGAAGCAAATATAGCAGTGATGAGTGCTCAGACAATAGCGTTTGAGCACTTGAATATTGAGTTAGGTGGAAAATGCAGGGAAGAAAGATTATATAGGCTCACGAAGGAGAGAGAGAGAAAATCTTATGACTTGGACCAAATGAAGTGCATTAATGATGAGGAGGGTGACGTGTTGGTGGATGAGACATCTATTAAGTTATGGTTGCAAGCTTTCTCCCACAAACTCTTAAACAAAAAAAGGATGGAGATATTGAGTTGGGTGATTTGGTATAGCCCGATAGTCATCAAGATTTTGGTTATTACATGTGTTCAGAGCTGAGGAGGTTTGACGTGCTATTATTTGGATGAATAGTGGGAGGGTGATCAGATTTGATAAGATTCCAGTGGATTTTTCAAAAGTATGGTTATGAATGGTATTGAGTGGTTGACTAGGATAGTTAATGCTCTTATGAAGACTGCTAAGATACTCGATTAATGGAGGAGGACTATAATGGTTCCATTGTATATGAACAAGGGTGATATTCAAAACTATAATAATTACAGGGTATCAAGTTATTAAACCACACTATAAAGGTCGATGAGAGAGTGGTGGGGATAAGGGTTTGAAAAGAAGTGTCTATCTTAGAGAGCCAATTCATGTTTATGTCGGGTTGGTCATCTACTAAAGTAGTCCATCTTGTTCATAGATTAATGGACAAATATAGGGAGAGAAAGAGCGACCTTCATATGGTGTTCATCGACCTTGAGAAGGCCTATGAAAAAGCTTCGAAGGATGTCCTATGGAGATGTCTAGATGTTAATGGTGTTCTAATAGTATATATTAGGCTAATAAAGGACACGTATGATGGAGCCAAAATTCGAGTAAGAACGATGGGAGAAGGCTTAGATTATTTCCCTCTTAAGGTGACACTTCGTCAAGGATCTATGTTTAGCCCTATTCTATATGCCTTAGTAATTGATGAGCTAACATGGTCTTTCCAGAAGGAAGTGCTATGGTTTATGCTATTTACAGATGATATAGTTTTGATTGATGAGACTCAGGCTAGAGTAGATGATAGATTGGAGGTTTAGAGATATACTTTGTAATACAAAGGCTTCAAACAGAGCAGGACCAAAAAATAATATATAGAGTACAAATTCAGAGTTGCAAAGGATGAAACAGACATTGAAGTGATGCTTGCCAGTGAACATATTCCCAAGAGAGAGAATTTTAAGTAACTTGGGTCAATAATCCAGAGTAGTGGTGATATTGATGATGATGTCACACATCCTATTAGGGAAATATGTACAAAATAGAGGTATTCTTGTAGAGTATTATATGATAAGAAGACACCTCCTAAACGTAAAGGCATGTTTTACAGAAATGGTGGTTAGATTGTCTCTGCTATATGGGGTGGAGTGTTGGCCAATAAAAAACTCATATGTTCAGAAGATTCAGGTTTTGGAGATGACCATATTTAGACAGATGTTTGGGCACACCAGGGGGATAAGATTAGGAATGAGATCATTCGAGGTAATTTTTGGGTGGTCTTTTGTGGTAGAAAAAATAAGAGAAGCGAGATTGTAATGGTTTGGGCATGAGCAGAGAAAAAGTGTTGATACCCCTATCAGGAGGTATGAGAAGATGGATTTAAAGGTTATACAGAGGGGTAAGGTTAGACCGAAAATAAATTGGGAGGAGGTGATTAGATAGGATATAAAGCAACTTCATATCATCGGGGACATGATGTTAGTGTCACGACCCGAATAGGGGCCTAGATGTGACATGGCGAAAGAGGACCCGAAGACCCTCGATCAAGCCATCATAGC
>JBCEWC010002576.1:0-33728 GCA_038996855.1 Solanum aculeatissimum
TATAAAAGGTAATAATATAAAACTATAGCTTAATTTTGTTATTTAGTATTAAATGTTTGCTCAGTTGCGTAATTTCTTCTTAATTAATTAAGTCCAATAAAATATGAATTTAATTAAAAGCCCAAATTCATTTATTTGGGCTACAGATAATGACTCACTTTGTTAGCCCCAATGTCCTCTCATCCTATAGGTCCACTTGATGCCACGTATCGAATGACATGGCATGCCAAGTCAAACAAAGAAGCCAACAAGGATCACTTCATGTGTCAAAATGACATAACATTCTCATCTCAATCAAAGGCCAATAAAAATGTGTCACATGTGCAAGTGATGTGTTCCAACCAATCACATATCGCTCTTCTTGCGTCATGTCACCTTAAATCTAACTGGCCGGAAGAAAGTTTGATTCTATCATGACTCCTCTATTCTACAACTATATATAGGGGTCCTCATAATTAAAAAAAAAAAGAATCAAGAATTCTAACAAGAAGCTAGGGAGAGCTCGTGGATCAAACACCACAAAATTCTCTACAAAGTTCAAGAATTCAAACATTAGATTCAAGATCAAGCTCAAGAGCCTTTGAATTTTACACTTGAAAAGGCGAATCAGAGGATTCATAGAGATTGTAACACACATACTTGAAATTAAATACTACAAATTGTTGCGATATTTTCGTTCTTGATTGTTATTTTCTTGACGCGAAATTTTATCGTCTACACCTAGAAACCACATCCTTACAACAATTATAATGAGAGGCTTAAATAATTTAAGGACAATGAATACACAATCAAAACTAGTTTTGAAATCCCTACAATTTTTACAACATTTTCATCAACCTCCATCTTCTTGACATGATGCAGTATGGATGACGACCCATTGAAACGCGATGATTCTCCCAACAAAAGAATGGTCAAATGACTAGAAAATTGCATGAACCTACATCTGTCTAAGTTTTGGCGACCCTTGTTACATTCATCATCAATAATTTCACAGAATTTGCCGATCATCGTCAATAATTTCACGCAACATGGTGATAATTCTGATAAAATTCCTCACCCAGCTGTAGGTGTCAAATGACATTTTTGTAGAAGGTTAAAAGTAGTGATTTGGTATGAGTTTGCTCGTATTCAAGTCGGTCAGCACTAGACCAAAATTGATCATTAGTATGAAAGTCAAATTTAATGGTTAATGTGGGTAAATAAGAAAGGAGAATCAGTATGGTTATTGGTTCTTAATTCATGTGGTTTGGCAAATTTTGACGGCTGCAACAAGGATGATGGCATTCCAAAGCAGCATACAATTCCATTTACTAACTATATAAATTATTATTCCTTGGTACTATTTTAATTGTCATATATATTAAAAATATTTATCTTAAAATAATTCTTAATTTACATAATCAAAAAAGAATTAATTATTATTATTTTTAATTTTATCCTTAACATTAATTATTCTAGTTCTAGAATTTAAAAGGTCATATATAAATTAGTCAAAATTATTTATAAGGAATATATTAGTCAAACAATACTTCTAATTAAGGATTGTATCAAACTTTATCATAACAACTAAAATAAAACAGAGAAAATAGTAATTGAATTTAAGATTTTCTAAATATAATTGATAAGACAAATTAATAAAATAACCCCTAATAAATACTTGAGTGTCAAACCAACATGGATAACATGAAAACAAAACGAAGTAAAATATTCTCCAACCTTTATTATAACCAAAAAAAAAAGAGTTTGCACCTCATCAACACATCAATCAATCAACCAACTATACCTTAAATCTCATACCAGTTACCCATAAAACATGAGAACACATCACAAGTATAAAATATGCAGCACTTAAATTTCAAGTACAAAGCAATTTCAAGATATTATAATGGAAGTTCACCGTGGCAAACAACAAAAAGATTAAAATACAATAGATAACAAACCAACCAGAAAATGTAGAAAAGAATTTCTTCGTAAGAGTTCTCTTAGAATTGGTATGATAAGGGGAGTAGTTCTCAAATCCTCTGTTCCTAGTAAAAGCTAATGTGCCACAGCTCTTAGCCAGCCATCTTAGTTAAGCGGTGTATGGTACTTCTCGCCACCCTATTACCAGGATCAATTTTCATAACAGTTCTGAGGTCTTCCGCCCCAAGCTTATATTTCTCCATACTCTCATACAACAGAGCACGCTGCACAAGGACAGAAACATTCATGCCATCTTGTTCTAGCACCTGTACAACAAAAATGCAGCATTTAGTCTTTATTCTCATGATAACACATTCAATAAAGTGAGTTCACAAGAGTTCTCAGCCATGGTCTGGCAATGTCTTCACATCTAATCAACCAGAGCATTCCACATACAGGTTGTTACTGTAAGATTGTTTCAGAGAACTTGCTGGTCAGACTTTCTCCAGTGACCTTTTCTGAACGCCTCTTTTGTATTATTCATATATTCATATGTTCATACATATAATTTCCCACAGAAGATTGACAGAAACAAAAATTACTTCAGAGAAGATCTCTACTTTTCCTTTCCAGAGGAATTAAAAAAAATAATTGATGCATATTCTGAAGCTAACCCACTCAAGTGGATCCTTCAACTAGACCCTTTATGAGGAGACAAGCTAGGAATGTACAAAAGTTCCTAGGTTTAGCTCGAAGGAATCCTGTATCATGACTTTGAAGACAATGGGGAATCAATGATAACAGTAAATTTTATTTAACTCAATTTCCCTTAGAGACTAACTATTAAGGGCATTGATGTACTTTTGGCTCTTGGATTGACATAACTACACCTACTTATTTTATTTGTGTTCTTTCATTTAGAATGAATTTGGATTGGAAAAACCCATGTGAGAACTCAGAGGATCTTAGTTCTTAACTACTTAAGTCACTTTATGTAAGGTAAGATGTTTATGGATTTTAGTTGTTTTTTTTTTCCTTTTATGTATTGCATAGTAAGAATTCCAATTCTCTAGTTTGTGCTTTGGTTTCACTTGAAAGTTGATTGCTCCATTAAAGCTGAACTTTGTTCATTGGTTTCTCCTCTATCTTTTAGTTTCCAAATCTATATCAACATTCAACACTTCACGAAACCAATTTAACTAGTTAAATGCACTTTATTAGCAGTAAGCTGCAGGGAAAATGCCCCATCTCTTAGGGATGGCAACAGGGCAGCGCAGGTGCAGGTTTTAGGCTATGAAGGATGGTGAGGGTTTGAGGTTATGCAGGGCGGGTAAAGCAGGTTTAAATGAAACAAATACTAAGGCATGCAACGGCATTAAAAATTACATCTAATCTAAATGTATTTATAAAAAGGTTTTTAGTGGGTAAATACATAATCTATCGAGGAGGGCAATTTTCTTTTTTTTTTCTTTATGACAAGGGGAACCTGCAGTCGCTACACTCTTTGGGTGCGCACAGGGTAAAACACATCTTTTTCACTTCCGGGCAATTTTCTGATTGTTAAGAGTACATTGCCTTGTCTTGATAAAATCAATATGTTTGCAGTGATTCCTACTCATAAAGTATTCTGGTAATTGAGCAAAATTCTAACATCACTATAGATAGTTCAATAGCATCAATGTGTTTATGATCCTTCCTTTTTTCCTGCTGTCTTTCTTAAATATCATTAACTAATAAGAGACTCATTTTTAATTCAGATGGTGAAAATTTTGTTGCAGGATACAATTTCTCATTATTTATTGCTCTTCATTTGTCTGGGTATCATCTATTCAAAACCAAAAAAAAAAAAAGAAGTAAACAGTGCGGGTTTATGTGGGTTGAAAGCATCAAATTATGCAGGGCGGGACAGGTTGAAGTCCTAGCAGGTTTGTCCGGGTTTTCCCCATAACTGCACTGTTTGGCATCCCTAATCTCCATACTTAAGCTTAGAAAAGTATAATAAACATAAAAGATCATCATTCTGACTACAAGTTCTCTAACACTATTTCCAAAGACATTTTTCAAAATGCATTCTGTCTAGTAATCTAAGTTGCGTGGACTCTTTACTTTCAATGTTGCACCTGTGTTGCTTTCCACAAAAATACACTACTTTTGGAGAATCCGACACACAACTGACATTTCGAAGAGTCCAGGCAGAGCTAGCAATAAGAGAGGGAGATCAAGTGGCAGCACAAAATGCATTAAACCTAAATTTTGATCATATGTAAACGCAGTCCCATCTATCACATCTTAGCAACATAGAATGGATTGTGGAAATAACAAGGCAATATCTATGGGAGTGGAATATAGCCTCTAGCTGGTCATTAGTGGGGAGTCCAACATGACCAAACAGTCCCCCATTTGATGGCCTAATATATCGCATTCTGGGATTAGGAGTGAAAGAAACCATTTACCCAGATTCTTTCCCAACCACACATCACTAGCCTCCTTAGCTCCAAACCTCTCTTCCTTGTCTTTTAAGCTTTTTTTTGTGGATGCTCACTTTCTTGATTTATTTTGCTTCATATATGTTGATCACAGGTATTACTGTCTAACTAATTTCTTCTTATTCATTATGCCTAGTTACTTAGCACATAAGCGTTGATCATTTTTTCAAAAGAAATAATTTGATATTTCTGTAAATGACATGGTGTAAATATGAAATATAAATTTCCACATCTGCACTTTATATCTGCAAGGGTCCTTAGTCTGAATTATTAGTTTAAAACTGTCTATGTAAAGATATTGTTTGACAAGTAAATGCATCTAGATGGAGCGTCCACAATGATCATTCCCAAAAAATGAAGTATGTTGCAATAACAGGATGAGCATACACAACGGGTAGTGTTTTATGTATGCACCATCTGGGTCTGAGATATTACCTACAACTTTTGTTAGTGTCATAGGTGGTATAAGATGATATATGCAATAGAGATGCCAGAAGAGCCAAGATTCTATACCACACAATCAAAACCACATGCGAAATGCATAAAATAGGAAGAGAATACTGCTTATGTCACTTAATCACCTTTTGTTTCATTGATTTTTAGTCAAATTGTATTCAGCCTTACAAAAGAAAATACGGGGCATGCATTTAGTGTCTACCACATTCCCCTATATGAAATTTGCGTAAATGAAAAAAATACTCTACTGAAACTAGGATTGCATGGGAGCTTGTTTGTGGAAGCTAGCATAACTTACAGTGCAGAGAGAAATTTGAAAACATTTCTTTAGTGTTTCATAAAATGAGGATCAAAATCTTCCAAGAAATACCATTACCCGTGCATTAAACATAAATGACCATATATTAATATCTAAAAGATAATAGAGGTCTTAGCATAAATAACAAAGCATGGTTAATGATCATACCTTTGTACAGTCAGCCACAGCCTTCTTGTATTCTCCTACCTCTTTGTAACATGAAGCCCTACTTGACAGAACCTCCATTACACCAGCTTCATCACCTGCCTTCTCAAGAAGAACGACGGCCCACGACAACCATTTTATGGCATCACCATATTGTCCCTGCTTGTGATTATCCATTCCCTTGCTCTTCGCCGCGGAAGCACTGACACCAGAAGGTGGTGGCGGAAGCCCTTCAATTTCAGTTGTCCCACTGCTATCGTTAGCACCCACAAACTCTGATTCAAACCCCCAATCATCACCCCCTGTAAACTGCTGGTTCTTACTCCCTCCAGTAGCTTCTCCAGATGAAACATTAGTTGATGAAAACATCGAATCAAAATCACCCACACCTGAAGACTGAGTAGTAGATGGTTGACTCTGGGTATTGGTGAATCCGAAATCATCAACTTTGGAATAAGCACCACCCAAATTCAACCCCGTTGAAGTATTACTGTTACTTGTAGGAAACGGATCTGATGGAAATCCTGATCCACCTGATTTAGTAGCATTTTGGAAATCCCCAAACACATCATTCCCTGAACTATTCTTCTTAGTTTCTTTACTAGCCGACTTCATATTAGGCCCGGGCTTAGACGAAAAATCAACCAGCGAACCAAAAGGGTCCTTATTGATACCCATCCCCCCTCCAACTCCACTTCCAGACATATTTTTCAATGATGTACCTCCAAGATTAGGGGTTTTAGTACTACCACCACTCTGATTCGCACTGGCACCATAATTATAAGTATTATAACCACCAACATTACTGCTACCAGAATTTCCAGCTGAGCCCCAGCTGCCACCAGTTTTCACAGAATTGCCACTCTTTGGCAGGTTATCAGCCATACCACCCATAGAGAACGCGTCCTTTTTAGCAGCTGGGGCAGCATTTTTTAACGGGGCATTGCTATTACTCTTATTTCCTCCCAATGCTGAGCTCACCAAATCACCAAACAAATTAGGGTTTTTGTTAGTAATCCCAACACTTGACGCTACATTGTCAGTGGTTGAAGGAGTTGGAGATGCCCAACTCTTCCCAAATATGTCACCAGCCATTGAATTCGGTCCAGATAACGACCCTATTGGTTGGTGAGTCCATGTAGATTTGTTGGGTTGAGTCCATGAAGATCCAGAATTTGGTTTTGATTGTGTTGATGAATATGTATATGATGATGCTGAAGAATACGACGATGTTTTATTCTTCTGCTCGTTGAGAGATCGAGATTGGCCAGAGTTCAAACCCAGATCAAAATCGAAACTATTCATAGAAGAACCCGATTTCCCGTAATTTGAATTCATATTTTCGTCTCGATTTCTAGGAAGTTCGACTAAAAGACTTGTATTGTACTTGAAAGTTTTTAAGTCTACAAATCGAGAAGTATGGTGGAATTGTAGATCAGATAGAAAAAGAATGAGATCTGAGTAAATTCTGAAACGCACCTGACGATAATGAAAACTACAAATAAGAAAATAATGATAATTCAGTTGTCGGAGAGATAGATTGCTGATGTTAACGTGAAGCTCCGACAAGATGATGATCGGAGAATGAACCGACACGGCGGAGGTGGAAGAAAGGGTAATGCCGAAATTGTTGGGTAATTAAAGGGAACTTAGAATTTATTGCCCGGAGATTCATTTTAGTTTTTTCTTTATTTGTTTTGTATTTTTAGTATTTTTTAAACCGTAATAAACAGCAGAAAGGATCAAACTTGTTACTATTGGTAAAACCATTTTGGATTATAACCATTTGGCTGTCACCTCAAGATTCATTTCATTTTAGTTGATCAGTAAAATATTAGAACTGCGAGAACCATGAGAAATTTCAAAATATCATATATATATATATATATATATATATAAAAGAATATTGACAGTCCGCTTACGTGGCACCACCACAAAGCAGAATTTTTAAAAAATTAAAACTATTTAAACTAATTTTTAATTATTCAGTTAAACTTTCAAAAGCCGCTTACAACAAAACCTAAACGCTTCCCTTTCCATGGAACGTGTCCTTCCAGTTTATTATGCCTTCCTCTCTCTTCTTTCTTATTCAAATTTTCTCTATTTGTTTTCGCTCTTCCCACAATTTCCATGGAACGTGTCCTTCAATTTATTATGTCTTCCTCTCTCTTCTTTTTATTCAACTTTTCTCTATTTGTTTTCCCTCTTCCCATGATATTTACCCAACAACTAGCAATACCACTATTAACAATTGTGACCACCATCATTATCAATATTATCAGCATCCCTAAATAGTTTAGAATAGGTTGTTCGAAAGTATTTCTTATAATGTAGAGGATGAATTTTAGAGTTGTTCCAGTTATGCTGTCTTTTAGATATGGTAAGACTGTTTTTTTTTATGAATTTTGGATTGCTGTTATTTTTTTAATGATGTCATTAGTAATCATGATGTTTTCTATCATGATGAGTAACAAACTGGCAATGACAAAATCTTTGATAGGAATTTATGAGAAGATAGAATGCTATTTTTATTCTTCGTAACTTCACGCAGGCTTTAGTTAAGGACCACAAATTTTTTTAATGAAACAAAATTGTCTTCTCCTCCTGGAATTTTGTGTGCTAACATCATATGCCCGAAGATACCCAGCAAGTGCAATATTTCAATTTGTTTTTCTTTTTCTTCACAAATCAAAGGTTGACTTTTTTATGACTGGACATGGCAACTTTTCATACTAGCTAACTCAAATTTTCTATGCATTTTGATGTACAAGTTATTATAAATATTTTGCTTGCTTGCTTAAAATTATCTTCAAACTCTCTCAAGATAATAAAGCCACGTACAATTGGATAGAAACCTGCAGTTGAGAAGGAATGCAAGCTTCTTGGAGAAGCAAACTTACAACTAAGTAAGAAGTGCATTCACTAAAGACTTCTTATAGTACCCAAATCATTATGAACGTCCATCTCAAAACTAAATCTTCTTCATAACATTTATTTCTTACCGAATGTTTGCAAATCTACGTAAATTACATTAATGTTGCTCCATTAGTACAATCAATGATTTATTTTTTTTAAAAAAAGCAAATAGAATTTCACTATCTGTTTTTTCTTATTAGATTGATTGCTTCATTTTATATGTATAAATTGATTCATAAGTTCAGAAAGTTCAATGAAATTCCATGATTTTTTTTAATTGAAATAATAATTCTAGGAGTGTTTTAGTGATGGTAAGCTTTGAAAATAAGAGAGAAAAAAAATTGTTCAGTTGCATAGGTTTATTTTAAGTAGTTAGATGAAATATGCGGACAAGTTGAAGAGATGCTTATGTATTTGACCTTTGAAATATAATGTATATATTGTTTGTATTCAATATTCTTGATTTTTGTTTTTTTATATTGGTTGTAGCAATGAAGTCTACATATTTTAGTTAGTACGCCTATTTTTGAGATTCAATAATCTCTTTTTGAGTTGAAACGCAACTTAAAAGACTTGGCATATAGTCTTTACAAAAATTAGAAGATATATGTTACATACTACAATACTTTATGGAAAACAATTAGGTATAATTAGATTTGTTGCTTCTACTAATTCCCTACAACATTTTTCTTCTTTCTTTAGCTATGAAGTTATTCCTTTTGTAATAGATTAAATTTGTTTGCTACTGAAACAGAACTAGATGAGTTAACTTATGGGTGAAAATTTGCATGCATTTATATAGCTCAATTATGAAATAATAAAAATATAAGAGAAGCCAAGTAAACTATATTATGAAATGTCAAATAATGTTTATAGTGTTAAAGGTAAAGTTTTCAAAATTTCAATCAGAAAAATTATGAAAATACACTGAACTGAATGAAGATCTTTCTTTTTCATCTAAGTACGTGGACAAATAAAAAAAAACCAAGAAATAGAATGGCAATTTCCTTTCCTTTTATTAAAGTTTTTATTTTTATTATCATGTAAGTTTTACTTTTAACACATTTCTAATATTTTATTATGATTGCGCGAAGCGCGAATAAATTCTCTAGTTACTTGATAAATTGTTCTTCTTCTTTCCTCACAATCAATCTAAAGGAGTTAGTATAGTATCATTATATCAAGAGACGAAAGTAAGAATAATAAAGAGATAATAAACAGGAACTTTCTTATTTTTTTAAGTATCAAATATATCCAATATGAATTCTCGTACCATTTTAGGATCATTTAGTAGAATGTATTTGCAAAAATAATACATGTATTTATAACTTTATGTATTGGTAGTAATTTATTTAGCACATTTTTTCATATTATGTATAATTAATGCATTCTTCTGTGTATTAAGGTATGTATTACTAATACCATGAATTTCTAAATACTAGTGTGACGCCCCGAGAGGGCACCCTAGGTGTGACCGACACTCAGAGACTATTGCTAGTCCCCGAGCGAACCACATTGCTCAATCATTCACATCAGCGGAAGACTTAAAATAAAGTGACATTTTGATGGGCAACTCAATCAACAGTCTAACTCAATGAATAAAGGTCATGGGCCAACAAAATCAATCTCAACATCTGAGACATAGGAGTAAATTTAAAGAAAACTCAATTTAAGAAAAGGAACCTCAACATCAACTCATTTTTATCCAGTCTATGAAGTTTCTACCTTTAAATGTCTAAAAGGTACCATGACAAGCCATGACTAACCCAATCAAAGAAATAAAATAACTCAAAAGTAAAAGAGATATAAGTGGTATCCTCCGAATATAGGAGAGAGCACACCAATCAGCTATAGGAAGATAAGATCCTCAATGAAGTGTTTATTGATGACCTCTAATATCTGTCTCTGTATAATAAAATGATGCAGTCCAAATGGACGTCAGTACATGGAATGTATGAGTATGTAAAATGGCTGAATGAAACAGATATCAAGGTAGAATACTATCAACTCAGATAACTCAAATCAAGAGATAAAAAACTCAATAAAAAATGTCATATGTCTATTTAAAGCAAAAATAAAGAGTAGACATTGACCCACCAATCTCAATCCAATTAGAGTACTATCAGTGTAGAACCTATCTAGGAGTTTCTCTATCACGCCCCGGGAGGGTACCCTTGGTGTGATTGGACACCAGAGACTATTGCTAGCCCCTAAGCGAACCGCTCGGCCTCATCACATTTGTATAGTGGAAGATATCAAGAATAAAGAATACTCAAGGAACTGCAATGATAATATGAAAATCGAGGCAAAAGGCCAAAAAAATCTATCAATCAACTAAGTAAGACTAGTGTGAAAGGAACTAGACAAACATAACATCCAATCATAACTCGACAGTCTAGTCTATGAAACCTCTAAACATCTGACTAAGTGGTGCTAATGATAGGTCCATGGCTACCTCAAAATAAAATAAAACAAGTCTAAACTCAAAGCTAGAAAGAAACATAGTATCCTCCTGAAGAAGGGGAGGACTCACCAAATCAACTGAATGTAACTAGGTCTTCAACGGAGCACCTACTGATGACCACTAGTACTTGTCTCTACATCATGAAAAGATGCAGACCTAAATGTGCATCAGTATGTGGAATATACTGGTATGTAAAATGGCAAAATGAAACATATAAAGGCAGGATAACATCACCTCAAAATAACTCAACTCAAGAAATAGGAAGCTCAATCATCAAGTCAATCATCCCATCCACTCAGAGTACTATCAAGGCCTATCTGGGAGTTTCTCTAACCAACAATCATCATCTATGAGCACCGATGATACAACGAAGTGATGTCATTGCCACATCCTAGGGTAAAGGGCATCTCATCAAAGAATCCACAATAATAACATCAAGTACTCTTTTCTGGACAATAAGGAAATATCCGATATTTATGGTTCAACCCTCTCCTACACTGGAAACATAGTTATTGAGTTCGATTTGGGCTTACTCTTACTTAATTCGGTGCTCAATACTCCTCCCAAGACTCATTATGTTCATAAGACATCAACCCTAAGGTTAGCTCATTCATCTAGTCTCATTGGACATTTATCAACTTAATTCATCACATCTACCATCAACTCTTTGATTACATTCTTTTAAAGTTCATCTCTCAACTCATAAGGACTCTATCATGCATCATTCTACTCATAACATTCAGGAAATCAAAAGTAGAGTTACAACATTTAGGGACTTCATAGTCACATTAGGCTTAATTTTATACTCATGCATACACTTTTAAGTAAAATAGATAACGATAATAAGGATTCATGCTAGGGTTCATGTAGATAAGTAAAATCACATAATTCAAGAATTTAATTCATAAAAATAGTAGTTTATGCAAAATTTTATAGAATTACATTAGAATTTAAGAAAAATCTTCACGAAACATCCATGGAAGACTCAATTCATCAACAGTTCCATCAATTCGGATTATAGGGCACATGGAAGAACAAAATCTATGTTTTAGTTAGCCTTACATACCTAGAAGTTTGAATTTTGGGGTATCTTGGAAGAATTCTCAAGTTCTTTCTTCAAACGCTAGCCTTTTTTCTCTCTTGAAATCTTGTTCTATGTTTGGAGGATTGTTTTTGTGTAAAAAGGATCAGCTGACATGTTTAGGGCTTAATTTAGGTATAAAAAAGTTGAGTCTAGGCTTTAAAAGGGTAGAATTTAGAAAAAGCTATAAAAGTCATCCAGAAAATCCTTTACGGCCCGTGGTACGTTCCATGACTTGTGGGTCACTTCCGTAAACTTTTGAGCATATTTTTAGGTTACTAGAACTTTTCACGAGACCCATCCACGACCCATAAAAGGCTTTACGACCCGTAGATGGATTCGTGAAGTCTGGGGCTAAAATTTGATTTTCTGGACCTTTCCATGAAACTTCATTTTACGGATCATACTTCAATCCGCGACCCATATGTGGTTTCGTGGAATTTCCTGCTCTGGCAGTGTTCAGTAAAATGACTATAACTTTTGACTCCAAACTCCAAATGAGGTAAAACTAGTTGCGTTGAAAAGATAATTCAAAGAAATTTTATTTAGTAAGTCATGGTCTACCTAATTATTTGTATGCTAAGAGTTATGATCATTTAAAGTCGACCCTTGCATAATCCATCACTATAAACTCAATTTACAGGAAGGTTTTGAACTCATCTAAGTGTTAGAAGTCTCTTGTGACCCTAATACACACTCCACATGTAAGACTGAGTCTTGAAATGTGGGTACATGTAAGCATGGAGTTATGGGGCATCACAATATATCCCCCTTGGGATCATTCATCCTCGAATGATGAGTAACTAAAGGCTTATTAAGCAAGAACATTATCAAGAACTCAAATACTCGGATACTCCCATACTCGTACTTCAGAATCAACTTCAACTCAATATTTAGAATTGAAAGATAATTTATAAAATTGTCATTAGGCACGAATACAATTAAAGACATGCATACTCATATACTCATAGACTCGAAAAGGACATTGACTCATAGATAAGAACTCAATAATGGAAAAATAACTCAGAGAATATAAATGAATCATTACCATCAATTTCATCATTTGGAGGAACGAATAGGTGAGGGTATCTAGTCTTCATATCCTCTTCAGTTTCCTATGTAGCCTCTTCAACAGATTGACTTCTCCACAACACTTTTACTGATGCAACCTCTTTAGTTCTCAACTTGCAAACTTGACGATCCATGATTTGGATTGGGATATCTTCATAACTCAAACTATCTTTCCCTCCAATGCTTTCAATAGGCACAACCAAGGATGGATCTCCCAAATACTTCTTAACCATAGAATTGTGAAAGACCAGATGGATGGCTGCCAGCTCTTGTGATAGCTCCAACTCATAAGCTACGTTTCCCACTCTCTTCATAATTTGGTAAGGACCAATGTATTGAGGACTCAAATTTTTCTTCTTCCCAAACCTCATTACACCCTTCATGGGTGACACTTTAAAGTATACCCAATTATTCACTACAAACTCTAGGCCCCTTCTCCTAACATCAATGTAGGACTTCTAGCGACTGGGCAGTTCTCAATCTCTATTAGATGATCTTTACTTTCTCCATATCATGATGTACTAAGTTAGGTCCAATCAACCCTGCTTCGCCTACCTTGAACCATCCAATCGGTGACCTACATCTCCTTCCATAGAGGGCCTCAAAAGGGGTCATTTGAATGCTCGAATGAAAGTTATTATTAGGCAAATGATCATCTCAATTACCTTTAAAGTCGATGACACAGAACCTCAACATATCCTTTAGGGTCTGTATCGTACGCTCTGCCTGACCATCAGTCTGAGAATGAAAAGCGGTGCTAAGATTCACCTTCGAACCCAAGCCTTTCTAGAAAGATTTCAAAAACTAAGTAGTAAATTGGGATCCTCTATCTGAGATGATAGACAAAGGAACTCCATATAGTCTAAAAATCTCTCTTATGTATAGTTTTCACAATCCTCAACTGCGTCAGTCGTCTTTACTGCTAAAAAGTGTGCAGATTTAGTCATCCTGTCAACTATCACCTAAATTAAATCATGCTGCCTGTGAGACCTCGGTAAGCCTGTAATGAAGTACATATTGATCATCTCCCATTTCTATTCTAGAATCTCAAAATTCTGAGCTACTCTATATGTACTTTGATGCTCAACTTTAACTTGTTGACAATTTGGCACTTAGAAATAAACTCAGTAATGCCCCTCTTTATTGTACTCCACTAATAAACCACTCTTAAATTGTGGTATATCTTAGTTGACCTTGGGTGGATGAAATACCTAGTGTTATGGGCTTCTGCCATGATCCTTTCTCGAATACCATCAATATCTGAAACACATAGTCTGTCTTGATATCTCAATACTCCATCTCCCCCTTTAGTGAAAGCCATCACCTACTGTTTGTGCAAATCTACCTTTAATTATAGCAAGATAGGGTCTCAATATTTCTTTTCCTTCACCTCTACAACAAGAGACGATGTAGATCCATTATGCACAAGTATCCCACCTTCACCAGATTCATCTAATTGAACTCCCAGTCGTGCTAGCCGGTTCACCTCTTTGGACAAATCTTTCTTCTCTCCTTCTACATGAGTAGTGCTCCCCATAGACAACCTTCTAAGAGCATTAGCTTTACCTAGATGGTAGAGGATGCTCATGTCGTAGTTCTTGAGCAACTCAAGCCATCTCCTCTGCCTCAAGTTAAGCTCTTTCTGGATGAATACATATTGCAGGATTTTGTGGTTTTTGAATACATCGACATAGGCCCCATATAAATAGTGGTGCCAAATCTTGAGTGGAAACACTGCCGCAACCAATTCTAAGTCATGAGTTGGATAGTTCCTCTCATGGTTCTTAAGTTTTTTGGAAGCATAATCTATGACTTTACCCCTTTGCATTAAACATATCCCAATCCTACTATAGAAGCATCGCAATAGATCACAAAATCGTCAATCCCCTCAGGTAGAATCAACACTGGTATAATCATTAATCTGGTTTTCAACTCTTGAAAACTCTTCTCACATTCATCAGACCACTAAAACTTGACCTTCTTCTAAGTCAGTCTAGTCAATGGTGCGGATATGGAAGAAAATCCCTCAACAAATCTATAGCAGTACCTTGCTAAACCCAAAAAGCTCCTTATGTATGTGGGAGAGGTTGGTCTAGGCCAATTCTTTACCACCTCAATCTTTTGAGTATTCACTCGTATGTCATCTCCTAAAACCACATGGCCCATAAAATCCACGGACTTGAGGCAAAACTCGCACTTGGAAAATTTTGCATACAACTCACTCTCCTTGAGCGTTTGAAGAACAATTCAAAGATGATCGACATGCTCTTCCTCATCTGTGGAGTATACTAATACATCATCAATAAATACAATCACGAACATGTCAAGGTACTGTCTAAATACTCTATTCATTAACTCCATGAAAGCAACAGGTGCATTTGTCAACCCAAAGGACATTACCATGAACTCGAAGTGATCGTATTAGGTTTGGAAAGTCATTTTCAGGATGTCACATCCTCTCACTTTCAACTAGTGATAGCCTGATCGGAGGTCTATCTTGGAGAAAATAGTGGTACCCTGAAATTGGTCAAATAAGTCATCAATTCTTGGAAAGGGATATTTGTTCTTAATGGTTACATTATTTAGTTGACGATAATCTATACACATTCTGAGGGAACCATCTTTCTTTTGAACAAATATGATAGGAGCACCCCACGAAGAAATACTCGTCCTAATAAATCCCTTATCCAAGAGAACTTTCAACTATTTTTTTAGTTCCTTCAACTCGGTAGGAGCCATTCTATATGAAGGAATAGAGATAGGTTGAGTATCGGGGAGAACATCAATCCCAAAGTTGATCTCCCTATCAAGAGGGACTCCAGGCAAATCATCAGAGAAGACATCAGGAAACTCATTGATAATAGGAACTGACTCAAAAGGTGGAGACTCTACATCATCAGCCTTAACTCTCATGAGGTGATAAATACACCCTTTAGAAATTAGCTTTCTGGCCTTTAGATAGGAAATAAACTTACCCTTAGACACTGCAAAACTACCCTTTCATTCTATAACAAGCTCATTCAGAAATTGAAACTTGACCGTCCTGGTTTTACAGTTGGCAGAGGCATAACAGGCGTAAAATCAATCCTTTCCAAAGTTCACATCAAAGACAACCATCTCTAACTCAATCAGATCAACAAGAGTATCTCTATGATAAATAGACACTACGCAATCTCTATAAACGCTTTCAGCTATGATAGACTCACCAATCGGAGTAACATTGAAGGGCTCAAGAAGATATTTTTGGAAGGATCTCAAACTTATTGGACACATATGAAGTCACAAATGATAAAGTGGCACCTAGGTCAAGCAAGACATATATATCACAGAAAAAGACTCAAAGCATACCCCGTAACAACATCTGGTGCAACTTTATGATCCTGTTGATTGCCCATTGCATAAAGACGGTTTATACCCCCTTCTGCATTAGTAGTGACACCTCTCTAATTACCACTGGTTTGAGGTGTTGCCGAAGACTAAGCTCTATTACCTCCCTCACCCCGCCTTCTCATTGAGAACTCATTCTGGAAATAAACAGTCTATCCACACTTGAAATAAACATTTGTGCCCTCTCGGTACTCACCTATGTAAAGTCTGCCATACTTGCAACATGGTGGTTTCTCCCTCAAACCTTGAGCCAGAATAGTTTGGGATTGAGAACCCTGAGCTCTGGAATTTTGATAGCCCTATGATTTCTGATCATGCCTGTTACTCGAAGCTGGTGCACTTGTTGAGGATGGTGCATAGTTTGAAGACCTCTTCTGAAAATAGGACCTGTCCCCCTTACCATGCTTTTGCTGGCTAGGCTCATGCCCTGCTGATTTAGCCTTCTTACTCAAATGATCCTCCCTATATCTCTTCTTATCCTCCTTAAGTTGTTGTGCATAGACCATAACTCTGGAGATGTCCATGCCCAAAATCAGCAATGTCGCTTTGCGCTCCTTTTTCACATGCTTGCCCAAGCCGGATATCAACTTCCTCATTCTAGATCTCATGTCAGGGACCATCTTTAGAGCATACCTAAATAGTTGTATGAAATTGAGGCTATATTCTTTGACAGTCATCCCCTCCTGCTTCAAGTTGACAAACTCCTCAACCTTTGCTTCCCTCAACTCTCACGGAAAGAAGTGGTCAAGAAAGACACTCTCAAAATCACTCCAAATGGAAGGTTCAACATCCTCACCTCAGCTTTCTTCCCACTGATTGTACCAGATATTTTCCACATCCTTAAGTTCATAGGAAGCAAGTTTAACTCCCCCAGTCTCAGTCGCATGCATAGTTTTCAACACCTTCCTTATCTTATCAATAAAGTTCTAGGGGTGTTCCTCAACTTTAGGACCTGTGAATACTGGTGGTTTCATCCTCAAAAAATCTCTAAGTCTTGTTGTAGTAGTTGTCTCTTGGGAGCTAGAGCTAGGGGTGTGTGATCTCTGATTCCCACTCTGAACGACTACTAGTTGGGTAAGCATAGTGATAACTTCTATGAATTCAGCTTCTGTAATAGGAGTAGGTGGAGCAGTGGGTGCTTGTGGAACATCGGTGGCTCTAGTTGGTCGACCTCAACCCCTCGTCTCCATCTGAGTATGCACCTATGGTGGGGGATTCACAACATTAGAGGTTGAAGCATCTCTTTGGTTGGGGGTATGCTTAGGAGGCATGATCTGCAAATGCGTAACGCATGAATCATATAGATGCTTTAATAAAGTTAAAATTTATCGCACGAACTCAGAATATAAGAGAAGTCTAACAATTCCTAATTTCATATAGCCTCTTGATTATAAAGTGTGGTGTACAACACATCCATAAAAAAGACTCTAGTAGACATGGCTCTATAGACTCCCTAGGATACTTGAACTCTGTGCTTTGATACAAAGTTTGTCACGCCCCTAGAGGGTACCCTCGGTATGGCCGGAACTCAGAGACTATTGCTAGCCGCCAAACAAACTGCTCGGCCTAATCACATTCGTTCAATCACATTCTAATAGAGGAAGACATCAAGAATAAAAAATACTTAAGGAACTTCAATGATAATATGAAAATTGAGTCCAAAGGTCAAACAATCTATCCATCAACTAAGTAAGACTAGTGTGAAAGAAACTAGTCAAATATAACATCCAATCATAACTCGACAGTATAGTCTATGAAACCTCTAAACATCAGACTAAGTGGTGCCAATGACAGGTCCATGGCTACCTCAAAATGAAATGAAATAAGACTAAACTCAAAGCTAGAAAGAAACATAGTATCCTCCAGAAGTAGGGGAGGACTCACCAAATCAATTGAATGTAACGAGGTCCTCAACGAAGTGTCTGTTGATGACCACTAGTACTTGTCTCTACATCATGAAAAGATGCAGGCCCAAGTGGGCGTCAGTACATGAAATGTACTAGTATGTAAAATGGAAGAATGAAACATGTAAAGGCAGGATAACATCAACTCAAGAAATAGAAAGCTCAATCATCAAGTCAAGAGTCTAAAGTAAGAAATACAATGTAGACAATGACCACTCATATATAATCTCATCCTATCCACTCAAAGTACTATCAAGACCTATCTGGGAGTTTCTCTAACCGACAACCATCACCTATGAGTCGGTGATGATACAACGAAGAGATGTCGTTGCCATATTCATCCAATACCTTTCCAGGGTAAAGGACATCCCATCAGTGGATCCACAATAATAACATCAAGTCCTTTTTTGGGACAATAAGGAAACATCCATTTTTTATGATTCAATCCTCTCCTACGCTAGCATTGTAGTTATTGAGTTCGAGTTGGACTTACTTTTACTCAATTCGGTACTCAATACTCCTCCCTAGACTCATTATTCTCATAAGACATCAACCCTAAGGTTAGCTCATTCATCTAGTCTCATTGGACATTTATCAACTCAATTCATCATATCTACCATCAACGTTTTGATTACATTCTTTTAAAGTTCATCTCACAATTCATAAGGACTCTATCATGAATCATTCTACTCATATCATTCAGGAAATCAAAAGTAGAGTTACAATATTTAGGGACTTCATAGTCTCATTAGGCTCAATTTTATACACATACATACACTTTTAAGTAAAATAGATAAAGATAACAAGGATTCATGCTAGGGTTCATGTAGATAAGTAAAATCACATAATTCAAGTATTTAATTAATAAAAACAATAGTTCATGCAAAAATTTATAGAATTACATTAGAATTTAAAACAAATCTTCACGAAACATCCACGGAAGACTCAATTCGTCAATAATTCCACCAATTCAGGTTATGGGGCACATGGAAGAATAAGATTCATGTTTTAGTTAGCCTTACAAACCTGGAAGTTTAAATCTTGGAGTAGCTTGGAAGAATCCTCAAGTTCTCTCTTCAAATCCTAGCCTTTTTTCTCTTTTGAAACTTTGTTTTACATTTGGAGGATGTGTTTTAGTGTAAAAAGGATCAACTGATATGTTTAGGGCTTAATCTAGGTATAAAAAAGTTGAGTCTAGATTTTAAAAGGGTGTAAAAATATTAAAATAACCTTGAATAAAAATCTATAAAAATTCATCCACAAAACTCTTTATGGCCCGTGGAACGTTCCACGACTCGTGGATAACTTTTGTAAACATTTGAGCATGTTTTTGAGGTTACTCAAACTTTTTACGAGACCCATACATGACCCGTAAAAGGCTTTACAACCCATAGATGGATTCGTGAATTCTAGGGCTAAAATTTAATTTTCTGGACCTTTTCATGAAACCTCATTTTACGGGTCGTACTTCAATCCACGACCCATTTGTGATTTCATGGAATTCCCTGCTCTGGTTGTGTTTAGTAAAATGACCATAACATTTGACTCTAAATTCCAAATAAGGTAAAACTAGTTGAGTTGGAAAGCTAATTCAAAGAGATTTTATTTGGTTGGTATAGGCCACCTAATTCTTTGTGTGGTAAGAGTTATGATCGTTTAAAGTCGACCCTTGCATAATCCATCACTATAAACTCAATTTATAGGAAGGTTTTGAACTCGTCTAAGTGTTAGAAGTCTCTTGTGACCCTAATACACACTTCATATGTAAGAATGAGTCTTGAAACGTGGGTACATGTAAGAATTGAGTTATGGGGCATCACATTATTTTATCCGAAAACCATCACTTATGAGCTAGTGATAGTACAACAATCCTGTTAATGTTGTCACAATCTTTCAATACTTTGCCAGGGAAAGAACAACTCAAATTCATAAATGGATCTAATCAACCAATCAAGTCCTATCATTTCAGGACAATAAAATAGGGACATGTCCGACTTTAATGGACTTAGTCCTCAAAATAGAGACATGTCCAACTTTAACGGACTTAGTCTTCAAAATAGGGACATATCCAACTTTAACGGACTCAGTCCTCAAAATAGGGACATGTACGACTTTAATGGTCTCAGTCCACTCCTACGTTTGGCTACGTAGTTATTGGGTTCGAATGTGTCTCACTCTTACTCAATTCGGTGCTTGATACTTCTCTCAAGACTCAACTCTCATAAAACAATCAATTATAATCAACAAATCAGTGAGTCTCTTAATAGACTCTTTCAGTTCATCAGCTCTATCAAATCAATCTTCTAACAATTCGACTAATCAATCCCATTAACCTTCCAAGGGTGAATTAGACAATCACGTAGGAGGACTATCGACTAGACCAATCTTTAGAGTTCAATCAGGAAGACCTTTAGGAGCATCCAGCTCTATCAATCTATCATCATGTTCACAATCACAATCACAATCAACATTCTCAACTCAAGACTCTAGACTCAATCCCTAGGTTCATTCATGCAATTTTTCATGAAGTATTATGTAGGGTTTGTGAAATAACTCATGTAAAAGCATTTATTCAGTAAATAAATTTTATGATGATCATCAATCATGCAAAATACATATAATGTATAAAATTTACAAGAAAACCTTCATAGAAAACATATATAAGGACTCAATACTCTCATCTATTGCTCTATCACAATCAAGGGGCACATGGAAGAAAATTTTCATGCTTTAGTTCAACCTTACATACCTAGGAGATTTGAACATCAGACTAGCTTGGAAGAATTTGTAAGATTCTCGAGAACCCTAACTTCTCTCCTCTTCTTTGCTTAAGGTCTCCTCTTAGTTAGAACGTAATAATGAGTTAGAAATGGGTTTAAAAATTGTATTTAAGTAAAACAAAATGACTTTTATTAGTCGTGGGTTAAGTTTAGGAGGAGTGGGGAAAAGACTAGAATACCCTTGCTTGATCATCAAGTACCGTAATGGGGTAAGCCCGCGACACAGACTTATCGGGCTTCAATTCATTTTTCGACGAAAAACTTAAAAAGCGTTGAAACTATTTTTCTATAAAATTACACATAACCGCATTTGACAAATGCGTTTTATGTGTAATTTCTCATAAATTTCTTTCCGATCGATTTTCTGATCCCATAGAAAATAATGAGATTACAATCAAGTGTAAGTACGCGACCAATCCGCGACGCGGACTTGTCGCGCACTTTTCTGGAATCACATTTTTTTCCCAAAAATTTATCTTTCGATCCAGTTACTCTAAAAATTAACCAAGATTATTTTTCCACACAAGTTTCCATGCTGATCAAAATTCTAGCCTCGAATTTTTCAAAAGAGTTTGGGAAGATGCATTATGCAAGCGTCTCTCATCCTAGGGTATTTTGGTAATTTTACCGAGTGTTACAACTAGTCTTGTTGTACGTGTTTTACGCGTGATCAAAGCGTGTACCTCGTTTGATAAAAAATATTACAGAATTTTTTTAAATATAGTTATGAACTTATAAAAAGGTAAACAATTCACTAATTTTGATAAGTTATTTATTTATAAAAGGTATTATAAGTTATATATAGAGATTCTATCACTATTTAGAACCCATGTTAAATTAGAATTTTCTTTAGCGGTTGTAGGATATTTTCTTGATTCAAATAAAGAAAAAGTAGAAGTCCATCAAATAAGGAAGATTTAGGAGTCTTTCCGCGGTTAGAAGTCCTTATTTATCACTTCTTTCCATATATTTTAGAAGTTAATATTATAAATATAATTAAATAATAATTTAAAGAAATATGGTGAAAAGATGATCTTATCTAAAACATAATCTTTTAATAAAGGGTAAAAAGTTCAATCAGCATTTCTAAGGGTCTTCACACTTTTAATATAGTACTAGTTTTGGTGTACGCGCTTTGCCCATGATCAAAGCGTGTATCTCGTTTGATAACAAATATTACAGAGAAAAATTAAATTCAATTATGAACTTATAAAATGATAAATAATGCACTAATTTTGATAAATTATTTATTTGTAAACGTCCTATATATAGAGATTCTATCACTAAATAGAATCCATGGTAAATTAGAATTTTCCATAGCGACTACAAGATATATTCTTGATTCAAATAGGGAAGAAGTAGAAGTTTATCAAATAAAAAATACTTAGGAGTCTTTCCACGGCTAGAAGTTCTTATTTTATCACTTTTTCATATATTTTAAAGGTCAATATTATAAATATAATTAAATAATAATTTAAAGAAAAATGGTGAAAAAATGATTTTATCTAAAGAAGAGATTTTTAATGAAGGGCAAAAAGTTCAAACAACATTTTTAAGACTCTTCACACTTTTTAATATAGTATAGATAGATTGGTAATGCAAGGAAGTTTAATACATGCATTAACATAGTTAAAGACTCAATTTCCCCTCAAAACCTTTTTTACATCTTTTCCACCATATTTGTGGAAGGTATTTTTCTTTAAAAAAAAAGTGGAAAGTATTTTGTAAATAAATAACTTTAAAAATAAAGTATGCAATTCATGTTATTTTTAATACACCAAATCAAATAACGTATAAGAAATATTTTTTGCATAATTAATACAAACATACTAATACATTATATTCAATAGTAATCTTACACACCATATCAAATGCTCTTAGGGGTCGTTTAATGTGATGGATAAGAAAACTTATCTCGAGATGATTTTTAGTGGTCGTTAATTCCTTATTTTGTTGCACAGGTTGGGATAACTTATTCTAAAATTAACAATTAGTCTTGGGATAAGTTATCCCTTCCTGGGGCTGGAATAATGATCTCACGATAACTTATCTTGGGATAAAGTATGTGAAATAATAAAAATACCCCCCTTAAACTCTCTTTTATACGCCACTTTTACATTCATGTATATTAATATTTTTCAATAATATTTATAATAACATACACAATCTTAATCAATCATTGTTTTTATATATTTTTCTATCAAAAAAGAATTATATTTTATAAATATAATTTCTAGTTATGAATATGTTATAAGTTGAATTTATTTGTCTAATACTTATGTTTATTTATATTTTGATTTTTACTAAAATGTTCACTCCACTGTTAAATTATATATTTTTAATTAAATAATTTATTACTCCACTACAAAGTTATATTTTATGTATGAATTAAAATATAGATAAACTTAAAATGAAGTTTTATTTTTAAGCTAAATAAGATGAAAGTTTTATTTTTAAGCTAAATAAATGAAAGTTTATTTTTAAGTTAAATAAGATGAAAATTTTATTCAAAGCTAAATAAGATAAAGTTTTATTTTTAAGTTAAATAAGATGAAAGTTTAATTTTAAAAACACATGGCACAATCATTAAAATGCATACTGTCACACCACGGGATGGGACCCTTGGTGTGGCCGGCACTCAGAGACTATTGCTAGCCCAAAGCAAACCACTCGGCTTCATCACATTCGTTCAATCACAATCTAATAATGGAAGACATCAATAACAAGAATACTCAATGAAATGGGGTGATAATATGAAAATCAAGGTCAAAGGCCAAACAATCTATCCATCAACTAAGTAACACTAGTGTGACAGAAACTAGTTGGGAAATATCATCAAAACATAACTCCACAGTCAAGTCTATGAAGCCTCTAAACATCTGACTAAGTGGTGTCAATGACAGGTCTATGGATACCTCAAAAGTAAAATAGAAAGTTTAACTCAAAGCTAAAGATAAAACATGTCATCCTCCAAAAGTAGGGGGGCTCACCAACCAGTTGAATGTAATAGGTCCTCAACAATACACTTGTTGATGACCGCTAGTACTTGTCTCTGCATCATAAAAAGATGTAGCCCAAATGGGTGTCAGTATGTGGAATGTACTGGTATGTAAAATGGCAGAATGAAACATATAAAGGCAGGAATACATCAACTCAAAATAACTCAACTCAAGAAATAGGAAGCACAATCATCAAGTCATGAGTCTAAAGTAAGATATAAAGTTTAGACAATGATCACTCATATACCATCTTATCCCATCCACTCAGAGTGCTATCAAGACCTATTTGGGAGTTTCTCTAACCGACAACCATCACCTATGAACCGGTAATGATACAATGAAGCGATGTCGTTGCCACATCCATTCAATACCTGTCCAGGGTAAAGGACATCCCATCAGTGGATCTATAATAATAACATCAAGTCCTCTTTTTGGGACAATAAGAAAACATTTGATTTTATGGTTCAATCCTCTCCTATGCTGGTAACGTAGTTATTGAGTTTGAGTTGGACTTACTCTTACTCAATTCGGTGCTCAATATTCCTCCCAAGACTCATTATGCTTATAAGACCTCAACGTTATGGTTAACTCATTCATCTAGTCTTATGGGACATTCGTCAACTCAGTTCATTACATCAATCATCAACTCTTTGGTTACATTCTTTTAAGGTTCAATTTTAGAGTTGTAAAGAATCAATCATACATCTTTCAAACTCATAACATTCAAGAAATAATAATAGAGTTAAAGCATTTAAGGATTCTATAGACTCATTAGGTTCAAATTATACTCATGCATACTCATTTAAATGCAATATTTAAAATATAACAAGAATTTAGTCTAGAATTTCATGTAGAAAAGTAAAATTATCAATTTCTAGTATTTAATTCATAAAAATTGTAATTCATGCAAAATTATATAGATATACATTAGAATTTAAGAAAAACCTTCAAGAAATATCCATGGAAGACTCAATTCATCAACAATTTCATCAATTCAGGTTATGGGGCACATGGAAGAACAAAATCCATGTTTTAGTTAGCCTTACATACCTGGAAGTTTGAATATTGGAGTAGTTTGGAAGAATCCTCAAGTTCTCTCTCAAATCCTAGACTTTTTCTCTCTTGAAACCTTGTTCTACATTGGAGAGGGTGATTTAGCATAATGTTACTGATTAGATTTGTTTTAAGACTTGTTTAGGTATAAAAACGTTGAGTCTAGGCTTTAAAAGGGTGGAAAAAGATCAAAATAACCCTTTAGAAAAAGCTGTAAAAAGTCATCCACGAGACCCTTTACGGCCCGTGGTCCGTTCCACCACTCGTGGGTCACTTTCGTGAACTTTTGGATATGTTTTTGAGGTTACTAGAATCTTTTATGAGACCTATTCAGAACCTGTAGAAGGTTTTACAACTCGTAGATGGATTTGTGAAGTCTGAGGGTTCAAAATCTAACTTTCTGGACCTTTCCACAAAACCTAACATTACGGGTCGTATGTCGATTCACGATCCCTATATGGTTTCGTGAAATCACCCTGCTCTGGCAATGTTCAGTAGAAAGGCCATAAATTTTGACTCCAAATAAGGTGAAAATAGTTGCATTGGAAGCTAATTCAAAGAACTTTCATTTGATAGGTCATGGTTTACTTAATTCATTTTGTGCTAAGAGTTAGTATCATTTAAAATCTAATCTTGCATAATCTATCACTAAAAACTCAATTTATTGAAAAGTTTTGAACTCGTCTAAGTGTTAGAAGTCTCGTATGACCCTAATACACTTCTCATTTGTAAGAATGAGTCTCAAAACATAGGAGCATGTCAGGATTGAGTTACGGGGTGTCATAAATATCTCCACCTTGGGGTCATTCATCCTTGAATGATGAGAAACTTAGGATCCATCAAGCAGAAGCACCATCAAGAACTCGAATGCTCGGATACTTGCATACTCATACTCCAAAATCAACTTCAAATCAGGATTTTGAATTGAAAGATCATTTCTAACATCATTATTAGGCACGAATACAATTAAAGACATGCATACTCAAATACTCATGGACTCGAGAGGGTCATCAACTCAGAGATAAAGACTCAACTCAATAATGGAAAAGTAACTTAGAGAATAAAAATGAATTATTACCATCAATTTAATCATTAGGAGGAACAAATAGGTGAGGGTATCTAGCCTTCATATCCTCTTTAGCTTCCCATGTAGCCACTTTAATAAATTGACTTCTCCACAACACTTTTACTAATGCAAACTCTTTAGTTCTCAACTTGCGAACTTGATGATCCAGGATTTGGATTGGGATCTCTTCATAACTCAAACTATCTTTCACTCCAATGCTTTCAATAGGCACAAACAAGGATGGATCTCCCAAATGCTTCTTAAGCATAGAAATGTGAAAGATCGGATGGATGGCTGCCAACTCTTATGGTAGCTCCAACTCATAAGCTATGTTTCCTACTCTCTTCATAATTTGGTAAGGACTAATGTATCGAGGACTCAACTTTCCCTATTTCCCATACCTCATTACACCTTTCATGGGTGACACTTTCAAGTATACCCAATCGTTTACTTTAAACTCTAGGTCCCTTCTCCTAACACCAGTGTAGGAATTCAGGAAACTCAGTGCAATTCTCAATCTCTCTTGGATGATCTTTAGTTTCCCTATATCTTGATGTATCCAATCAGGGATCTACATCTCCTCCCATAGA
Source organism: Solanum aculeatissimum (assembly GCA_038996855.1). NCBI lineage: Eukaryota > Viridiplantae > Streptophyta > Magnoliopsida > Solanales > Solanaceae > Solanum > Solanum aculeatissimum. The sequence continues at coordinate 26,619 of JBCEWC010002576.1, forward strand.
GGGCCTCCTAAGGGGCCATTTGAATGTTTGAATGAAAGTTGTTCTAGGCAAACTCAATCAGAGGTAAATGATCATCCCAATTATCCTTGAAATCAATGGAATAGGCTCTCAACATATCCTCTAGGGTCTGAATTGTGCATTCTGCCTGGCCATCAGTCTGAGGGTGAAAAGTTGTGCTAAGATTCACCTTCAAACCCAAGCCTTTCTGGAAAGATCTCCAAGACTATGCAGTAAATTGGGCTCCTCTATCTGAGATGATAGACAAAAGAACTTTATTCAGTCTAATAATCTCTCTTATGTATAGTCAGGCATAATCCTCGGCTATGTCAATCGTCTTTACTGCTAAAAAGTGCACAGATTTAGTTATCCTGTTAACTATCACCCAAATCGAATCATGCTGTCTGCGAGACCTCAGTAAGCCTGTAACAAAGTCCATATTGATCATCTCTTATTTCCATTCTTGAATCTTAAAATTTTGATCTACTCCACATGGTCTTTGATGCTCAACTTTAACTTGTTGGCAATTTGGGCACTTAGAAATAAACTCAGCAATGCCCCTCATCATTCCACTCCACTAATAAACCTCTCTCAAGTCATGGTACATCTTAGTTGACCCTAGATGGATGGAATACCTAGAGTTGTGGGCCTCTTCCATGATCCTCTCTCAAACACCATCAATATTTGAAACACACAGTCTGCCTTGATACCTTAATCTCCATCTCCCCCTTTAGCCAAAGCCATTACCTTCTATTTATGTACGTCTTTCTTCAATTGTAGCAAGATGGGGTCTCAGTTTTGCTTTTCCTTCACCTCTATTACAAGAGATGATACAGATCTATTTTGAACATCAACTCCACCTTTGTTATACTCTTCAAGTTGGACTCCCAACTGGGCTAATCTATGCACTTTCTTTGCCAACTCTATCTATGCACTTTCTTTTCCAACTCTCTATCTTTCCTTCCACAACATGGGTCATACTGCCCATTGACAATCTGCTAAGAGCATCAACAACTATATTAGCATTACTTGGGTGGTAAAGGATGCTCATGTCGTAGTCCTTGAGCAACTCAAGCCATCTTCTTTGCCTCAAGTTAAGCTCTTTCTGGGTGAATACATATTGCAGTCTCTTGTAGTCTGTGAATACATCGACATGTTCTCCATATAAATAGTGGCGCTAAATCTTGGGTGCAAACACTACCGCAACCAATTCTAAGTTTTCTGGAAGCATAAGTTATCACTTAACCTCTTTGCATTAAAACACATCCCAATCCCACTCTAGAAGCATCACAATAGATCACAAAATCATCAATCCCCTCAGGTAGAGTCAACACTGGTGCAATCGTTAATCTAATTTTCAACTCTTGAAAATTCTTCTTACATTCATCAGACCACTAAAACTTGACCTTTTTCTGAGTCACTCTAGTCAATGTGCGGATATGGAAGAAAATCCCTTAACAAATCTACGATAGTAGTTTGCTAAACCCAAAAAGCTCCTTATGTTTGTGGGAGAGGTTGGTCTAGGCCAATTCTTGACCACCTCGATCTTTTGAGTATTTACTCATATGTCATCGCCTGAAACCACATGGCCTATAAAAGCCATGGACTTGAGCCAAAACTCATTCTTAGAGAATTTTGCATACAACTCACTATCCTTAAGCGTCTGAAGAACAATTCAGAGGTTATCAGCATGTTTTTCCTCATCTCTGGAGTACACTAATATGTCATCAATAAATACAATCATGAACATGTCAAGGTACTATCTAAATACTTTGTTCATCAAGTCCATGAAAGTTACAGGTGCATTTCTCAATCCAAAGGACATTACCATAAAATCGAAGTGATTGTATCAGGTTTGAAAAGCCATCTTCGGGATGTCACATTCTTTTACTTTCCACTGGTGATAGCCTGATTGGACGTCTATCTTAGAGAAAATAGTAGCACCCTAAAGTTGGTCAAACAAGTCCTCAATTCTTGAAAGGGGGTATTTATTCTTAATGGTTACCTTATTCAATTGGCGATAATCTATACACATTCTGAGGGAACCATCTTTCTTTCGAACAAATAGGACAAGAGCGTCCCATAGACAGACACTCGACCTAACAAATCCCTTATCCAAGAGATCTTTCAACTACTCTTTCAAAATTTTTAACTCGGTGGGAGCCATTTTATATAGAAGAATAGAGATAGGTTGAGTATCTGGGAGAACATCAATCCCAAAGTCAATCTCCTTATCAGGAAGGACTTCAAGCAAATCATCAGGAAAGACATAAAAAAACTCATTGACAACTGAAACTAACTCAAAGTGTGGGGACTCTATATCATCAGTCTTAACTTGCATGAGGTGGTAGATACACCCTTTAGAAATTAGCTTTCTCGCCTTAAGGTAGGAAATAAACTTACCCTTAAGCACAATAAAACTACCCTTCCACTCTATAATAGGCTCATTAAAAAATTGGAACTTGACCGTCTGGATTCTACAGTTGACAAAGGCATAACAGGCGTAGAAACACTGAAGGGTAGTTATTTATGATAAATAAACACTACACAATCTCTATAAATCCTTTCAGCTATGATAGACTCACCAGTAGGAGTAGAAACACTGAAGGGCTCAAGAAGACATTCAAGAAGGACCTCAAACTTACTAGCCACATATGGAGTCACAAATAATAAAGTGGCACCTATGTCAAGCAAGGCATATACATCATAAAAAAAGACTCGAAGGATACCCGTAACAATATCTAGTGTAACTTTTTGATCCCGTCGATTGCCCACCGCATACAGATGATTTGTACCCTTCATTCATATTAGTAGTGGCACCTCTCTAATTACCATTGTCCTATGGTGGTGCTAATGATTGAGCTCTATTACCTCCCTCACCTCGCCTTCTCATAGGCACTCATTCTGGAAATGACCAGTTTGTCCATACTTGAAGCAAGCATTTGTGACCTCTCGACACTCACCTAGGTGAAGTTTGCCACACTTGCCACATGGTGGTTTCCCCCTCGAACCTTGAGCCACACTAGCTTGGAATTGAGAACCCTGAGCTCTGGAATTCTAATAGCCCTGTGAATTCTGATCACACTTGTTACTCGGAGTTGGTGCACTTTCTGAGGATGGTGCATAGTTTGAAGACCTCTTTTGAAAATATGACTTATCCCTCTTACCTTGCTTCTGCTAGCTAGGCTCATGCCTTGATGATTTAGCCTTCTTACTCAAATGCTCCTCACTATATTTCTTCTTATCCTCCTTAAGTTATTGCGCATAGACCATAACTCTAGAGATATCCATGCCCGAAATCAGCAATGTCGCTTTGCACTCCTTTTTCACATGCTTGCCAAAGCCGGATATGAACTTCCTCATTCTAGATCTCATGTTAGGGACCATCTCTGGGGCATACCTAGATAGATTTATGAACTTGAGACTATATTCTTTGACAGCCATCCCCTTCTACTTCAAGTTGATAAAATCCTCAACCTTTGCTTTCCTCAACTCTCGTTGAAAGAAATGGTCAAGAAAGGCACTCTCAAAATCACTCTAAATGAAAGGTTCAACATCCTCACCTCGACTTTATTCCCACTAATTGTACCAGCGATTTGCCACATCATTAAATTGATAGGAAGCAAGTTCAACTCCCTCAGTCTCGGTCGCATACATCATTTTCAACAACTTCCACATCTCATCATTAAAGTTCTGGGGGTCTTTCTTATCCTTAGACCCTGTGAAGACTGGGAGGTTCATCCTCATAGAATATCTAAGTCTGGTTACATCAGTTGTCTCTTAGGAGGTAGAGCTAGGGGTTTGTGATCTTCGGTTCCCACTCTGAGCGACTATTAGTTGGGTGAGCATAGTGATATCTCCTCTGAAATCAGCTTCTGTAGTAGGAGCAGGTGGAGCAATGGGTGCTTGTGGAACACCGGTGGCTCTAGTTGGTCAACCTGGACCCGTCATCTCCATCTAAGTATACACCTCTAGTAGGGGATTCACAGCATTAAAGGCTAAAGCATCTTTTTGGGTGGTGGTACACTTAGGAGGCATAATCTAAAAACGCGTAATGCACTTCTTAAGCATAGAAATGTGAAAGATTGGATGGATAGTTTCCAGATCTTGTGGTAGCTCCATTTCATAAGCTACGTTTCCCACTCTCTTCACAATTTGGTAAGGACCAATGTATCGAGGACTCAACTTTCCCTTCTTCCCAAATCTCATTACACCCTTCATGGGTGACACTTTCAAGTATACCCAATCGTTTACTTCAAACTCTAAGTCCCTTCTCCTAACATCGGTGTAGGACTTTTGGCGACTCTGTGCAATTCTCAATCTCTCTTGGATGATCTTTACTTTCCCCATAGCTTGATGTACTAAGTCTGGTCCAATCAACCTTGCTTCATCTACCTCGAACCATTCAATTGGTGATCTACATCTCCTCCCATAGTAGGCCTTATAAAGGGCCATTTGAATGCTCGAATGAAAGTTGTTGTTGTAGGCAAACTCAATAAGAGGTAAATAATCATCCTAATTACCCTTGAAGTCAATGGCATAGGCTCTCAACATATCCTCTAAGGTATGAATTGTGTATTCTACCTGGCCATCAGTCTAAGGGTGAAAAGCGGTGCTAAGAGCTTTCATTTGGTAGGTCATAGGCCACCTAATTCTTTGTGTGCTAAGAGTTATGATCGTTTAATGTTGACTCTTGCGTAATCTATCACTAGAAACACAATTTATTGGAAAGTTTTGAACTCGTCTAAGTGTTAGAAGTCTCTTATGACCCTAATATACTTCTCATATATAAGAATGAGTCTCGAAACATAGGTACATGTGAGGATTGAGTTACGGGGTGTCACACATACACATACGTTAAATAACATGAGAATTTACTTTTAACAATGAATAACTAAACCTTGCAAAGAAATTTAAAAAAAATTAAATAAGGTGGAGGATTTTTTATAAACAAACATCTTATTCTTAGACATTGTACAATGAATAGTATTTTGAATATGACAAACCAAATAAACAATAAAAATTACTGTCAACATAACTAATCACATCATAACTTATCCCATTATAACTTACCCAACATAACTAATCTCATCATAACTTATATCCAAATCAAATGACCCATTACAGTGTTATATAGAGGAATACAAAAGATTACCACCAATATGATATTAATTATTAACCATGAAATTTATGATGGAAGATTATGGGAGAAGTTATGGAGATATAGGGGTTGATTACTAGAGTAATGTACATCTACTATGACTATAATTTTTATAACGCTCCCTCATATATGTCTATAGATAATATGTCTCGTTAAAATTTTACTATAAAAAATTATGAAAAAATTATCACATACCAAACCTACACTTTGATAAGATCGATTCTCAGAATCATTACTGACATGAGAAAATTCTTGGCCCGGTATGCTAAAGACTGAATAATGACTAATGTGAAATCTACAACTTAACTAACTCATCTATAAAACATCTAATATACTGAAGATAGATAATCAAGACAAGTTTCATAATCCAAACTCGAGTGTGATGGCACTTGTCTTAATCCACCAATACAAGTCAGCTTATTCGATGATATAAAGCAAATCAAACAGAAATTAAAGTGGAGTATAACAATCTATCAATAGATAAAATAACGGTTAAAATAATCATAACTCCAAATCCAACTCAAAGACCTAGTGTCATGTGTACAAGCCACTAAAAGTTACATAGAACAAAAATTAATGCAAATCTCAATATCTTATTCCTCAAATAGAGCAAAAACACAAGATAAAAGGATCTTGAGGGTCTACCAAAAAGATAAATTGTTACCTCTCAAGAAATTTAGAAGCTCGATTTGAGCATGGAAGCAGAGAAATAAGGGGAATCTGAGCTCACTACCTACACTGGTGTGGAAGCAAGGAGTGAGTACCAAACAACATGGTACTCAACAAGTAAATACTAAACATAAAGTAAAAAAATGAAGAACACAAATATTTCCTGACATGCTAATTGAACCTCCATAGAATGACAATTTACAAGTAAATTAGTCCAACCTAAAAAGTTTCACAATATACGCAATACATAATTCAACAAGATACTAATTTTCACAATCCAAGTTAGACCCTAGGTGTGGCACGACGATTGGGATCCTCGAGAGAACCCCAATCAAGCTTCTTATCATTTCATTAACATTCATAAGGTATACGCATTACACAATATACAATTAAAGAGTGGAATAATTCTCAATAGAAAGAAAAGAAATTCAGTCAAGGAGACAACATAGACTCATACACATGGTGTCCAACTAGCCTTTACATAGCATAGTCTAACAATGAGCGAAATATATGATCAACCAATATTTATCGAATTTGAAAAAAAGTTAAAAATGGTTCGAGCCTCTTATTTTGATTATTTGTCCACCCCCAAAGCAACTGTTCATGGCCATCATGGGGAAACCCTTTAGGCTAAGACATATTCCTAGTTCACCCTCAATGAAAAGTAAAGTAAATGTATCAAAATGAAAACCAAACTAATAATGAGATCATAAGCTCAATGAGCGAACCCCCAAAGTATGAGAGCTTACCAATCAAGTGATATACTGCAAAGCCAACTAGCCATGAGAAGAGCAGGAGCGTCCAACCCTATATTTTTAAACAATATAGGTAAAATATGGGTTAGTACGTTTAAATGTATCATGTATGTAAGTTATGCATGAATAGGTAATGAAATAGCATAATTAATAGATAGGTGATGCAATACTAAGGGGTCGTTTGGTGTGATGGATAAGGGATATTAATCCCAGGATAAATTTTTAGTGGTCATTAATTCCTTGTTTGGTTGCATAGACTGGGATAACTTATCCCAGGATTAACAATTAATCCTGGGATAGGTTATCCCCTCCAGGAGGTGGAATAATAATCCCAGGATAACTTATCCTGGGATAAATTAGGGAAACAACAAAAATATCCTCCTTGAACTCTCTTTTATATACCATTTTTACATTTATGTATATTAACAAATTTTTTAATAATATTCATAACCTTGATTAATCATTGTTTTTATATATTTTTCTAATTTAAAAAATTATATTTTATAAATATAATTTTTATTTATGAAT
>JBCEWC010002577.1:0-33723 GCA_038996855.1 Solanum aculeatissimum
AGGGGTTTAGGAGACCTTAGGATACCTAAAAAGGGCTTAGGGAAATGTTAAATCATGAAATTACCATTAATAAAATGACACTTTTAACTGGACAGAATGTCACACGGTTGATACAGTGCCGTGTAAGTGTCACACAATCCGTCCCATTGCACCATCAAACCATACTTAGTCAATTTTTCAATCCGAACTCTCGAAGGACTTTCTGGAACACTTGACGGACCATCTTGATGGGTTGTGTGAGGGTTGACGGTCTGTCTCCTAGTACCGTGAGCCTAGCCTTATCCACCTAGACTAACCATGGCCTGGACAAGCCACTGCCCCACTTGACGGGACAGTTCATGACTCGTGAAAGGGCTCACGGATCGTGTACTTGTCTGTGGCCCATAACTTGTCTCATGGGGTGGTTCTTGGCCACCCCTAGCTAAATAGAACACCCCAAAACACCCCTCACAGACCGTGATAAGTTTCACCGACCGTGGCTCTGTCGTTGGCCACTTTTCAGCGCCTGTCTCCAATGTCTTCCGAATTTCCGGCAGTCCCACTGTTTGGGCCATATCTTCCTCATCTAAACTCCGAATCAAGTGAAACCAGTTGAGTTGAAAAGATAATTCAAAGAGATTCAATTTTATATATATAATACCACATTCCTTTACCCTCATAAGAAGTTATAACAGTTCAAAGTCCACTGCCCAAACGACCTCTCTAGGTCACCAAAGGATCCGTTTTACGTTTGGCCACTTAAATTCAACCCGTGGATACCAAAACTCAACCATGACCAGTAGTATATCATATAAGGCCAACCTTAAGGAGTTTTCAAATTTTTTTGGGTTGTTATATTATGAATCTATTTTATTATAATAATTTAAATATTGGTATCAATTACCCATGCTATTCACTGATCATTCATGCATTGCACTCATGAGCATGGAAGCTTGACTTGATGAAACTATTGATATGGGTTTTGACCCACTTGACTTGATATGACTTGACTTGATCTTAGTAAGATATGAAAATTGACTAGAATGTGATCACATCTTGTCTTGATATGGCTCTATGAGCATCTTGGGTATTTTACACCATATTGTTATGTTAGAATGAACTACTCCTATGCATTGGTCATTAGATATGATTATCGAAACCCTTAATTGGCCCTTTAGCCTAATTATGGAAAGACTTAACATATGATTTGGGCTTTTTAGCCAACTTTATAATATTTTGACTTGAAGTATTGAAAACTCTATTTTGATAGCCTGAATATATATATGCATTCTTGTGGAATGAGACTTTGTACCTAGGGATTGGATTTAGGGTAGACTATCTCCAAGGGTCCATACTCCTTTTCGTCAAACCATATGCCATCATGGGATATCTCCCAAGATGGGATTGACTTGTTATGTATCCCCTTCTTAGGGTTGACTTGGGATCTACCTGGAAAGTAGTCCAATTCTAAGTAGTAGCTCGCTTGGTCTCACTTGTTGTCAGTTGGGGTCACATCCCCGCTATGATATGTAGGTTTGCATCCATGCATCATGAACTATATGGCATATTGTTATGATATTTTTCCCTTGCTTATATATTGTTTCTATACATATATGTGGCCTCGTCATCTAGATTTGTGGTAGGCTTATGTTCATGTGCATGGCATGCCCGCATACTTAGTGCATTATATGTGCTAACCCATACTCTTTGTCTACATGATCTAACCATGTAGGGACCGGAGACGATATTCATCCATCGTTGGACGCCTAATAGAGATCTCAGACTTGTTGCTATTGGTGACCCCTATACTCCAAGGGCAACACCCACCTTTCTCTATATTATATTTTTATTATATTTTATCTACCACGTGACTTGAGGGTGAGCCCGCACTATGTCGAGGCCCCCGGCTTACTCTTGTAGAGGCATTGTTGGACATATCGGATTCTATTGTATGTTGTACTTTGTGCTTATTCGAGATTTTATGACTATCTATGCTTTTCTATGGCCATTTACGCTTCGATTATGCTTTTAATTATGTTATTATGTTTTAATGGATGGGAATGTGCTTATGTGAAAAGTCCCTAGCCTCTGTTAGCCTCCATAGCTTGAGTCATACTTACCCACCACTTAGAACGTAATTGCTATGGATTATGCGATTCATGCTTATCCCATTCTCAGTGATGCCCCCATAGCTTGAGTCTAAAGCCCCCTAATCCCTTAGACTTATGTGTTATTTATTATAATACATACTTCTAAACCAATGATGTGTGCAGTAATGCTTGGATGGCTTGATCGAGGACTCTCAGGTTCTTTTTTTCCATGTCATGTCTAGGCCCTACTTTCAGGTCGTGACAAAGATGGTATCAGAGCCCTAGGTTTGTAAATGATCCTCAGAGTCCAACATGCCGCATCAACTAGATTCTTATTCATTGGCATGATGTGTGCCATACCTATGAATGAGAGGCTACGACGACGTTTTAGGAAATTTCCCACTTCATTATTTCTTATGTTGTGCTGTGAACTATTTTGTAAGATTTCCCGAAATATTGATATTCATTTACTCTTTCCGAAGATGCCTCCCTGAAGAGCTTCCCTCCCTAGACAGGCCCCGATTTATGAGGAACAAGCCCCTCAAGTGCTTGTAGAAGAGTAAGTGCCTCATGTTGAATTTCAGAATATGGTTCCCATGTTGGCCCAAGTGGTGACTAATCAAGCCCGGCCAACTTACCCCACAAATGGTAGAACTTCAACTTCTAGGGTGAGGGACTTCACCTGGATGAATCCTCTGGAGTTCTTTGATTTAAAAGCTGATGAAGATGCCCAAGAGTTTGTTGATGAGCTAACGAAAGTGTTGACGGTTATAGGTGTCGGTTCTGAGGAGAAGGCTGAATTGGCTGCTTATCAATTGAAGGATGTAGCCCAGGTGTGGTATAATCAATGGTTGGTAGATAGGATTGCGAATGTTAAGGTCGATTGAGAAGAGTTCAAGTTTGATTTTCTTGATCATTTCTTTCCCCTTGAACTTCGGGAGGCCAAGATGACTGAATTTATTAACCTCATGCAAGGTAGCATGTCGGTGAGGGACTATTCTCTCAAGTTCACCAAGATCTCAAAGTATGCTTCCACTCTAGTGGTGGATCCCCGTGCAAGGATGCACAAGTTTATTTTTGGGGTCTCTGATTTGGTGGTGAAGGAATGTCGCACCACTATGCTTATTCGGGACATGGAAATCTCCAGGCTTATGACTTATGCTAAGTACATTGAGTGAGAGAAACTCAAGGAAAAAAGGGTGCATGACTCTAAGAGGGGGCGATTTGATGGTGGATTCTCTAACTCTAGGAGTGGTGGTGGAAGCGGCCGATTCTAACAAGGATAAGGTTTGGATATGAAGTTTGCTAACTCTAGGGTGCCTCCTCCTAAGGCACATGTTGGGGGTGGACCACGAGCTCCCCGTTATGGCCAGTGTGGGGGAAGTCATTTGGGTGAATGTAGGCAGATTTTGGGTGCTTGTGTTGGGTGTAGAAGTATGAACCACAAGATTTCTAGTTGTCGAAAGAACATAAAGAGGGATCAAGTGGCTACAGGCAGTTAAGGGCAGCCAAAGGCTTAGGTTTGTGGTGCTCCCAGAAACAATAGGTTCTATGCTCTTTACGCCCGGCAGGAGGTGGATGAAGCTTCAGATGTTGTGACTGGTATGTTAAAAGTCTTTGATTTTGATGCTTATGCTTTGCTTGATCCAGGTGCAAATTTATCTTTTGTGACTCCTCTGTTAACTGATAAATTTGATTTGAGTCCTGAAACTTTGAGGGAACCTTATTCGGTTTATACTCCAGTGGGTGAGTCTATCGTTGCCCGAAATTTATATCAGGGTTGTCGTGTTTCGGTCTTGCATAAAGTCTTTCCTGGTGATCTTGTAGAACTTGATATGTATGATTTTGATGTTATCCTTGGGATGGATTGGTTGCATGCATCGTATGCCTCGATTGATTGTAGGACTAGACAAGTTAAATTTCAGATTCCTAATGAACCTGTGTTTGAATGGAAGGGTAGTGATTCCATGGTTAGGGGTCTGTTTATTTCCTTCCTCAAAGCCGAAAAATGATTTGTAAAGGGAGCATCTATCAAATTGTGAGGGTTAGAAATGTAGAAACTAAGTCTCCCACTCTTGAGTTGGTTCCCATGCTTAATAAGTTTCCCGATATATTTCCCAAGGATTTTCCCAGTATTCCTCCTGAAAGAGTGGTGGATTTTCGCATAGATCTCCTTTCGGACGCTCAACCTATTTCCATTCCTTCTTACCGTATGACTCCGGCTGAACTAAAGGAGTTGAAGGATCAGTTGAAGGACTTGTTGGAGAAAGGCTTTATCCAACCAAGTATTTCACCTTGGGGTGCTCCTGTGTTATTTGTGATGAAGAAGGATGGGTCGCTCTGAATATGTATTGATTATCAGTAGTTTAATAAGGTGACCATTAAGAATAAGTACCCGTTGCCCAGGATAGATGATTTATTAGATCTACTTTAAGGAGTCACTCATTTCTAAACGATAGATCTTTGTTCGAGTTATCACTAGTTAAAGATGAGGGAGTGTAATATTCCCAAAACAACTTTCCAGACTCGATACGTGCATTTCAAATTTGTAGTGATGACATTTGGTTTGACCAACACCCCGGAAGTGTTTATGGATCTTATGAATTGGGTATTCAAGCCATTCCTAGACAGTTTTATGGTTTTCTTCATTGATGATATCCTGATTTACTCCCGAACTGGGCAGGAACACAGGATTCACTTGAGGTTAGTGCTTCAGACCTTAAGGGAGAAGGAATTATTTGCCAAGTTTAGTAAATGTGAGTTTTGGTTGGAGGAAGTTGCTTTACTTGGTCATGTGGTGTCGGTGATGGTATTAAGGTTGATCCTAAGAAAACCGAAGCTGTAAAGAATTGGTCTGGACCGTTGACTCCTTCTGATATCCAAAGTTTTCTTGGGTTAGTTGGTTATTATTGAAGGTTTGTTGAGGGATTCTCTTCCATTGCGTCCCCGTTGACTACGTTGACTCAAACGAAGACTAAGTTTTTGTGGTCAAATGAGTGTGAGAAGAGCTTTCACACTTTGAAGGACCGACTTACATCAACTCCTATCTTGACCTTGCCGAATGAATTAGATGGGTTTGTGGTGTATTGTGACGCTTCGTGGATTGGGTTGGAATGTGTACTCATGCAACATGGTAAGGTGATAACTTATGCATCACGACAATTAAAGGTTTATGAACAAAATTATCTGACCCATGATCTTGAGTTGGCGGCGGAGGTATTTGCTTTAAAGATTTGGAGGCATTACTTGGATGGGGTTAATATTGATATTTTCACAAACCATAAGAGTTTGCAATATGTGTTCACTCAAAGAGATCTTAACTTGAGATAAAGGAGATGATTGGAACTACTCAAGGATTACGACATGAGTGTTCTATATCATCCGGGTAAGGCAAATGTCATAGCGGATGCTCTAAGTAGGCTATCCATGGGTAGTGTGTCATATGTGGATGAAGGGAAGAAAGAATTGGTGAGGGATGTGCACCGTTTGTCTAGGTTGGGTGTTAGATTGACCAACTCAAATAATGGTGGCCTTCTTGTTCAAAATGTGTCTGAGTCTTCTCTGATCATTGACGTAAAGGCAAAACAGGATGTGGATCCTTCCTTAGTAGAGTTAAAAAAGTTGGTTGTCAAAAAGAAGATAAAGGTTTTAGCCCAAGAGGGAGATAGTCTACTACGGTATCAAGATCGGTTGTGTGTTCCGAATGTTGATGACCTAAGGGAGGTTATCATGAGTGAAGCTCATAACTCCCAATATTATATTCATTTAGGATCTACTAAGATGCATAGGGACTTACGAGAAGTGTATTGGTCGCATGGCATGAAGAAGGACATAGCCAAGTTTGTGTTGGAATGTCCGAATTGCCAACATGTGAAGGTGGAACACCAAAGGCCCGAGGGTTTGGCCAAAGATATTGATATTCCTACTTTGAAGTGGGAGGATGTCAATATGGACTTCGTAGTTGGGTTACCCTGTACTCGTAAGTAGTTTGATTCTATTTGGGTTATTGTTGATCGAATAATCAAGTCGTCTTACTTTCTACCGGTCAAAATTACCTATAATGCCAAAGATTATGCTAAATTGTATATCCGAGAGTTGGTGAGATTACATGGTATACCGGGTCTATCATATCCGATTATGGTACCCAATTTATTTCTCACTTTTGGAGGTCGTTTCAAAGGGGGCTTGGCACTAAGATTAAATTGAGCACCGCTTTTCATCCCCAAACAGATAGGCAAGCTGAGAGGACAATTCAAACCTTGGAGGACATGTTAAGGGCTTGTGTGTTGGAGTTCAAGAGAAATTGGGACGATCATCTACCGCTTATCGTGTTTGCCTATAATAATAGTTATATACTAGAGTTTCCTTTGGATATGAGTTTTATTCATCAGGTGTTCCATGTTTCGATGTTGAGGAAGTTGGTTGGTAACCCTAAGGCAATTGTGCCTTTGGAGGATGTTACGGTTGAGGAGAACTTGACTTATGAAGAGGTACCGGTTGAAATCTTGGATAGGCAAGTAAAATGGCTTTGCAACGTGGAAGTACCTTCAATAAAAGTGGTTTGTAGAAATCAACATATGGAAGGTGATACATGGGAAGTGGAGTCGGACATGATGAAGCGATATCCCTATCTTTTCCAATCTACTCAAGCCTAAGGTACTAGGTTGTATCTCTCTTTCTGAATGGTCCTAATTCTTTGTTTTCTTGATTTTCATGGCATTACATGCATACATGTACACAAACGATTTGAATAACGTTTTGACATGAGTTTTAAATGAATTTTGAAATGTTGAATGATGCATTATGTTTTATGTCATAATATTTCTTGTCTTTCAAGCCTTGTTCTAGCCCAATCGAGGACGAATGTTCTTAAGGGGGAGATGATGTAACAACCCATAAATTTTTGAACTTTGCGTTGTTGTTTGAGGGCTAATTTGAGTCTATCTTGATTTGCTTTTGAGTTTCCCGAGTCTCTCTTGCATGACCGTCTTGAAAGAAACCGTATTGGTTAAGTTTTGCTTGACGTCTTATGGAAGTAATGACTTTAAATAGCCATATCTCTTGGTACGAGATGAACTATGTTGGCCACGACCTATCAAATCAAATCTCTTTGATTTATCTTCCCAACACACTTTGTTTCGTTTAATTCAGATTTTGGATGTGGACGTTATGACCTTTACGGTGAGGCTGCCTGCTCAGGGTTGTATCTGGAAAATGAAAGAGGGTTTTTCACTAAGGCACTGCCTCACGATAGGACCACGGGCCATGTGTGGCCTCATGGTCTGTGAGCCAGGTCGTGTGAACTCTCACGAGGCATGGTAAAGTGTTTTGGGATGGCCTTGGCCTACAAATCAATTCTATGTATAAGGTTAACGTTCTAAAATTAGCGTCGTCTTGAAGGTAGGGTTCACGGGCTGTGTGGAGGCTCAAGACCCGTGAACGGGTCCGTGTGGATTCCAGTGAGCATCCAAGGCTCTGAGCCAAGGGAGGCTCCATGGACCATCTCACAGCCCATGTGAATCCTCACGGTTCGTATTCCTAGCCGTATGGTTGCGAGAAGAGAATTTTTTAAAGTATGAAATGTTCGCTGGAAAAGTTAGTTCCAAGTGTAGCGTAACGAAAGGGTCTCACAGACCGTTTAAACCTTCACGGTCCGTGTAGTTGACCGTATGTGTGACGTTTCAAATTTTCCTATCCATTTCCAAGTGGTTGATCATTTTCAAGTGAAGCCTCATGGCAGGGCTCACGGACCCTGAGTCACTACCCGGTTCGTGTAGTGCACTTTGTCAGTGACAGTTCTAATTTTCTTTCTAGTTTCATTAATGGTTTAATTGTAATTTTTAACTAATCCTAAGGTCATTTTAGCATTTTAAAACTCTCCTAAACTCCCAATTTAGCCCTATTCACTCTCATTCCATTCAAATCTCTTCAATTTCTCTCAATTGCTGTCAAGCTCCATTGAAGGATAGGCTTGGAAGTCAAGGGAAAGATCAATTATTCTTCAAATTCTTCTTGTCCTTCTTGATTAATCAAGGTATGTGGGATTGATTCATGGTTCTCCTTTCAACCATGAAGACCCAAAGCTTTTCTCCTTCAATTGTGATAAATTTTGCTCTCTTTGAAATTGGGTCTTTTAAATTATGAATAATTTAATTCAATTGATTTGTGGGTTGTATTTAAATGTTAATTTCAAAGTGACTTAAGCCCTTATTTGTTGAATTCCATTGATTTTATGAAGATTCAATTATGCATGTCCCTTAAATTCTTCAATTCAAGCATGAGTAGTATGAATTATGATTTTAATTGTTGATTTCCTTATCATTTAATTATGAATCTATTTTATTATAATGATTTAAATATTGGTATCAATTACCCATGCTATTCATTGATTATTCATGCAATGCATTCATGAGCATGGAATCTTGACTAGATGAAACTCTTGATATGGATTTTGACCCATTTGACTTGATATGACTTGACTTGATCTTGGTAAGACATGGGAATTGACTAGAATATGATCATATCTTGTGTTGATATGGCTCTATTAGCATCTTGGGTGTTTTACACCATATTGTTATGTTAGAATGAGCTACTCCTATGCATTGGCCTTTGGATATGATTATCAAAACTCTTGTTTTGCTCTTTAGCCTAATTATGGAAAGATTTGAAATATGATTTGGGCTTTTTAGCAAACGTTGCATTGCTTTGACTTGAAGTATGGAAAACACCATTTTGAAAAATTGTATATGTATATGTATTCCCGTGGAATGAGACTTAGTACCGAGGGATTGGAGTCAGGGTGAACTATCTCCAAGTGTCCATATTCCTTTCCGTCAAACCATGTGCCAACATGGGGTATCTCCCAAGATGGGATTGACTTATTATGTATCCCCTTCTTAGGGTTAACTTGGGATCTACCCGGAAAGTAGTCCAATTCTAAGTAGTAGCTCGCTTGGTCTCTCTTGTTGTCGATTGAGGTCACATCCCCGCTATGATATGTTGGTTTGTATCCATACATGATGGACTACATGGCCTATTGTTATGATATTTTTCACTTGCTTATATATTCTTTCTATACATATATGTGCCCTCATCATCTAGCTTTGTGGTAGGCTCATGTTCATGTGAATGGAATACCCACATACTTAGTGCATTATATGTGGTAACCCATACTCTTTGTCTACATGATCTAACCATGTAGGGACTGGAGACGATATTGATCCAGCATTGGACGCCTAGTAGAGATCTCAGACTTGTTGCTATTAGTGAGCCCTATACTCCAAGGGCAACACCCACCTTTCTCAATCTTATATTTTTTATTATATTTTATCTACCTCGTGACTTGAGGGTGAGCCCGTACTATGTCGAGGCCCCCGTCTTATTCTTGTAGAGGCATTGTTGGACATATCAGATTCTATTGTATACCGTACTATGTGCTTATTTGAGATGTTATGGCTATCTATGCTTTTCTATGGCCATTTACGCTTCAATTATGCTTTTACTTATGTTATTATGTTTTGATGGATGGGAATGTTCTTATGTGGAAAGTCCCTAGCCCCTGCTCGCCCCTATAGCTTGAGTCGTACTTAGCCACCCCTTAGAACGTAATTGCTATATGTTATGCGATTCATCCTTATCCCATTCCCATTCCCAGTGATGCCGCCATAGCTTGCGTCTAAAGCCCCGAAATCACTTACACTTATGTGTTATTTATTGTAATATGTGCTTCCGAACCAATGATGTGTGCGATAATTCTTAGATGGCTTGATCGAGGATTCTCGGGTTCTCTTTTTCCATATCACATCTAGGCCCTATTTTTGGGTCTTGACAAAGATGGTATCAAAGCGCTAGGTTTGTAAATCATCCTCGGAGTCCAACATGCCGCGTCAACTAGAGTCTTATTCATGGGCATGATGCGCGCCATACCTATGAATGAGAGGCTACGATGGAATTTTTGGAATTTCCCCACTTCATTTTTTCTTATATCGTGCTGTGAATTATTTTGTAAGATTTCCTGAAATGTTCATATTCTTGTCATTCTTTCAGAAGATACCTCCCCGAAGAGCTCCCCTCTTCAGACAGGCCCCGGTCTACGAGGAATAAGCCCCTCAAGTGCCATTGGAAAAACAAGTGACTCATGCTGAATTTCATAATATGGTTGCCATGTTGGCCCAAATGGTGACTAATCAAGCCCGGCCAACTATCCCCACAAATGGTAGCACTCTGACTTTTAGGGTGAGGGACTTCACCCCGATGAATCCTCCAGAGGTTTTTGGTTAGAAAGTTGATGAAGATGCCCAAGAATTTATTAATAAGCTCACGAAAGCGTTGACTGTTATGGGTGTTGGTTCTGAGGAGAAGGCTGAATTGGATGCTTATCAGTTGAAGGATGTAGCCCAGGTGTGGTACAATCAATCGTTGGTGGAGAGGATTGCGTATGTTAAGGTCGATTGGGAAGAGTTCAAGTTTGCTTTTCTTGATCGTTTCTTCCCCCTTGAACTTTGGGAGGCCAAGATGACTGAATTTATTAACCTCAGGCAAGGTAGCATGTCAAGCCTAATTCCTGGCACACTCTATGTCAAGCTTGTTAAAACAAATCTCCCAACTAGTACTATCATTCTCATAATGGTTATATTCCTCCAGAATCATAAGCCTAGTTTAGATCTATCACATTGAAGTCACTCTATTTTCCCTAATCAACCTCTACGCTTCACCCTCACTAATACTATAATACATCCACATAAACCTCTTCCTAGTTTGAGCACACTCCAACTCATCCTAACAATATCTTTCTTTATACCTCATCATGAAAATCAAATGGTACTAACTACTCTTTCATCAAAACTTATGAGAATCAAATCATTACCACTTTACTTACCTAATGGACACGTAACTCTAGCCACAAGCCTCAATCAATCACCACTTATTTGGTCTCCTCCTCTCCCTCATCATCCTTCTAGCTCAGGGATAATAACTCTAGTCATGGTTTACAAGACCTCAAATCACACTCTTTAGGTGGCAACAATAAACCTTTAGAGACATAAGTTCCTATCTCATGGATTTCATCAAAAGCAAGTAGGACTTGAATCATACCTATCATAACATCTGAAGTGTTTTTCTGATCTTGGCGAGTACTGCAACACACAACTGGTCTATGGCCTTGCTCGTGCCAGAAGTAGCACCTCTCTAATTTTCTCTAACTAGCAGTGTTGGGGTGGAGGGTTAAGCTCTGTTGGCGGACATCAGACACTTCTTTCGGAAGTGACCCACTTGACCATACTTATAGCAGCCATCGGGGCCCATCGGCATACCCCAAATTCACATATTCCTTTACGACCTCAAGTCACACATCCTCGGGATGAAAGGCTTCAGACCCTAAAAGGATGGTTTCTCCTTGACCTCAGATTATATATCCTGTTAAATGTAGGTGCACCCACTAGTGGTGACACATAAATCAAGGGTCTCTATAGAAAGGGAAAACTATTTCCATTCTCTTGCTTATGGTCCGTACGCTCATGTCCTATTGAATCAGGCTTCTTGCTCCAAGGTTCTTCCATCTAATTCTCCTTGTCCTTTTCTATCCATCGAGCATGTCCAGCAAGCTGAGTAGTAGGCTCAAGCTCTTTGGTACTGATGGAATTTCTCGGGTTCATGATTCACTTAGAAGGCATGGTCTGCAAATGTGTAATGCACAATTTAGAAGAGATTTTCTAGAGTTTAACTCTATAGCACAAATCAGAATAAGACAGAAGTGTAACAATTCCTAATGTCCTATAGCCTCCCTATTATGGATGTGGCGCGCTTTACACCAATAATAAGGACTCTACTAGACACAACTTCATAGATTCTTTAGGACACTTAAAACCTGGCTCTGATACCAAGTTTATTACACCTCGAGAGGGTACTCTTGGCGTGATCGACACTCAAAGACTATTTCTAGTCTCCAAGCGAACCACTTGGGCTCATTGTTGTATCATACTCAACAACGGAAGAAAATACTCAAAAATAATAAGCATCATATGGATAGATATAACTCTACTAAAACATAGTTTCCAATGAACAAGTTTGGAAATAACAATACTCAACAATCCTCTACTCAATATCTATGAAGCTTCTACCTCTAAACATCTAGATGGTACCATGACAGGCAAGGAAAGAAAGTAAAATAAAATAATTAGTGAAAGAAAAGAGCTCCTCCAAAGGCAAGGAGGGCTCACCAACTCTAAAAGCTCAAAACTGAACTTTAATGGTGCGTCTGCCGAAGTACTCTAATATCTTCCTCTACATCACAAAATGATGCAGCCCGAATGGACGTCATTACATTGAATATACTGGTATGTAAAATAGCTGGAAAGGAGAGGACATAATCAAGGATACTCAACTCAAAAATCGACTCACCACAACTCAGTAAAACATGCAAGTTTAAGAACATAGTTATGATTTGAAAGTAAACTCAATAGTATGCAACTCAATAAAATAATTTATACAACATTAGGGAGTTTTTCTAATCGACAACATCCCACCACTCTCGTTGGTGATGCACAACGAAAAAGACTTTATTGTTCACCCATCCATTACTAGCCAAGGTAAGGACACTCACCTCTGCTTTTCAGATCCTTAAGCCGTGTCCATATTTCTAGGACAAGAGTCTCTAGAGTTAATTGCACAACTATCCTACGCGAGCAATGTAGTTCTAGGGTTTGAGTTGTCAATTCATTCTATCCAACTCGGTGCTGAATACTACTCCCAAAATATGTACTCATATTTATCACGTAAATATATTATTCAAAAACATCTCATCAAGTTTCATTAGACATTGATTTAAAAATCAAACTCATCTTAAAACATCATCATCATCTTCTATCAATAAAAAAATAAATTTGAAAATCATCTACATTGTTGTGAAGGCATCTACTCAAAATGTCATTTAAACTAAATGCAGTTTTATCAAAATTAATTAAAATATACATCATCTCATCAAGACTCTTTTTCAGTTTCTTATTTATGACCAGAACTCAGTTCATGCAAACTCAATAAAAGGTGTTCAAAAATTATCTTTGTTAAATATTCAAACAACCATAAATTTCAATTTAAAATAATGTGTAAAAATCACATATAGTTCTCAATTAGGGTTCATGTGAATGAAGACATGAACATGTATCCCAATTGAATACCAACTCATGAACATCATCCATATATTTTGATATGTACAAAGAAACTCAATAGGACAATAGACAACTCAAGAAAATCAATTTAGGAATTAGGATAAAACTTTACGCGAACTCAATTATAAGGAAACCAACATGTGGAGCGCGTGGATGAACTCAATCCAATGCTATGAGTAGACTTACATACCTGGAAATTTAGATTTTTTAAGAAGATCACACTTGATTCTCTTGAAACCCTAGCTTTTCTCTTCTTGAAATCTTGTTTAGATTCTTTGAATATATTTTGAATGTAAAAGGACTAATTAGATATTTTAAGGGCTTATATAGGTGTAAAAATGTCAAGTATAGACTTTAAAATGGTGGAAAAAATCAAAATAACCCTTTAGAAAAAGCTATCAAAATTCATCCACGGGCCACTTTTATGGCTCGTGGAACATTCCATGACTCGTTGACACTTCCATAAACTTTTGGGCATATTTTTGAGGTTACTAGAACATTCCATGAGACCAATCCATGACTCTAGAATCCTTCATGACACATAAATGGATTTGTGAAGTCTGGGGCAAAAAATTGATTTTCTGGGCCTTTCGACGAAACCTAACTTTACGCATCGTACTTCAATTTATGACCCGTATTGGTTTCATGCAATCACTCTGCTCTGGTAGTGTTCAATAAAATGGCTATAAATTTTGACTTCAAACTCCAAATAAGGTGAAATTAGTTGTGTTGGAAAGCTAATTCAAAGAGATTTCATTTGGTAGGTCATGGACCACTTAATTTGTTGTGTGCTAAGAGTTATGATTTTTTAAAATTGACCCTTGCATAATTCAACACTAGAAAGTCAATTTATAGAAAAGTTTTGAACTCAGCTAAGTGCTAGAAGTCTCTTATGACCCTAATAAACTTCTAATACTCTTCACACATATAGGAATGATCCTTAAAATATAGGTACATGCAAGGCATCACTAGGTTGAAGCTTATATACTTACGACGAAAAAATTTGGGTTGTATGAATATAGTTGTGGGGTATTACAAAAGTGGAACATATCAATATCAAATCACAGTTTCCCTTAGGGAAATTACAATATATTTAGTCCAGTATATGCCTCTACAGCAAAGCTCTTGGCGGGGTCTAGCACATAGCTCACTAGCTCACCCTCAAGATATAATGCTGAAAGAAAAGTCATAAAGTCTCAACATAAGGAAAACATCATATTAAAGGTATTGTTCCCAATACTTGGGAACTCACCAACAAGTCTTCAAAGCTCAAATTGAATCTAGCCACAAATTGGAGGAATAGTCTTGTCGTTGCCCATCTGTACATGGTTAGATCATACATGCAAAGAAGTATGAGTTTGTACATGGAATGTACTAAGTATGTAGGTATGCCATGCATCAAAGAACATCATAACATAATATCAATATGCATAGTCATAATCAATTGAATAAGGACAAGATATGAATGATCGATGCATGTTTAAAACCATGAGTAGAAGCATCATAAAACCTTTCATCACATAACATAAATATGTAGGAATATGACCGTAACTGATAATAAGATCATTCATACTATTACATGGAATCCCGATGTTCCCTCTATATCAAGGGAAAGTGGAATTTACTTTCTCAAGGTAGACTCGACCCTCACCCTATAAGCACTATCCTAGCATGGTGAGAATTACATAAACATAAAAGACCTCAACCTTTAAGTTCTATTCTAGCAAAGTGAGTATCACATGAACATAAAGTTAAATGGATGTAATAGCTTGCCTTATAGGTACATAATCATCAACCTACAGTGGCACATAGTTATGAAGCTTGAGGATTTATATTAGGACCATTGGAGGTAGTCCCCTCACACAAGCTCATTTAGTGTTAAGTCATATCCCACAAAATACATAATCACACATATACATAGCTTTAAACATAATTCATATTTTGCTAAAACTCATAGTTTCATAGATTGTAAAATAAGTATTATAGCTCCATGAAAACATCTCATTTCATAGGAATAGTCTATCTACATAACTATTCATACAGTGTGGATGTACTACCTATCTTATTATCATTTCATCAATATTAGGGTATTAAGTTAACCTCATCATCATATCTTTATCATCATCATAACATCATCATCATCATCATTGAAACACACTCTCCATTTTTTGAATGATAATTCATGAAAATCATAGCTTTTTCATAGAAAACTAAGGTCATGTGTGATTTCATGAGCAATTGAGCTAAAATCATATAGTAATCATGCAATTGAAATCAATTTGGATCATTTGTAAGGGAAACCACATCAATTCAACAAGTCCTAATCATCATGTACTTGAAATCACTTAATTCACTTTAAATTATAAAATCTATCTATTCCTTCATAATTCATGCATAAATAGGTATAATAATCATGTAAGAATCATAATCCAACCATTTGGAACGTTATCATAAAAACCCATAAAATTCATGCTTAATCTTTTGAGAGAAAGGGAGAATTGAGTTGGGCTTCATGGATGAATCTAGTTCATGAATGAACCCCACATACTTCACGTAAGAATCTCTAAATTTGAAGAAGAAATTCTGGAAATTCCTTAGCCAAACCTTCCAACCCTAGCTTCAATAGAGAGAATTTTTGACAACTTTGGAGAGAGTGTTGAGAGTGAATGAGGTAGAATGAATTAAAAATAGGTTTTATAGGAGTTAGGTCGGTTAAGTTAGTTTGAAGGGTCAAAATTATGTAGTTTAGGAGTTAGACAAATTAGAAATGACCAAAAAGCCCTTTTTAAAAAAATCTGTCGGACCATCTATGAGACCTCGTTCACAACCCGTAAACATTTCCACGGGTCGTTCTTTGGTTCGTACAAAGCATGGTCCCAAAGATTGAGATAATAGAAATTGTACTTCAAAATCACGTAACCCCATGTGTGGTCTATAGTTCCATATACGGGCCGTAGAAGCCTTTTATAGAATGCTTCCAAACTTAGAATTTTTTTCCTCTCTCAGTGTCCATCCACAACTCAAACTACGAGCCGTAAAAAGGAGTATGACCCATCATATTCCTCGTGGAGTGAATTTTAGTGACCAAAATGTTTACCAACTTTTTGGACTTCAATCCACGAGACCTTTCTATGGCCCGTGGTCCAATCCACGAGTCCTAGATTGGCTCGAAGAACTAGTTCTGCTTAAAATTTTTGCAACTTTCCATTTTCTAGTGTTTTCAACATGTAGGGTGTTACAATATCTTCCCCTTGAGATCATTCATCCTTGAATGAGATAGAAGAAAGCTTGAGTAGAGTAGAAACATAGTCATTAACTCATCATGAATGCAAAAATGCAACATAAACATCATTTTTATAAAATCGTTAAACTTATACATCAAATATCATTCAAAAACAGTTTCATGATCATGCATGCTTGCAATATGACAAGGAAACATGTATTCATGGCATTTGGAAGAATATATCATGTTACGTAACTTAGGCTTGAGTAGAAGGAAAGAGGTAAGTACATCATTTCATCATGTCCGCCTCGACTTCCGAAGTAGCACTCTCAACTTGTTCGTTCCTCCACAACATCTTGATGGATGCCACTACTTTATTCCTCAATATCTTCACTTTCCTGTCCAAAATATCAATCGATACCTCTTCAAGGTCAAATCCTCCTCAATAGTCATTTCCTTCAATGGTACAATAGAATTAGGATCACCCATGCATTTTCTTAACATTGATACACGAAACATTGGATGAACCATAGCTAACTCCCATAGGCAAATCTAGCTCATTAGCCACTTTCACAATTCTCTTATCAATCTCATAAGGTCCACATATCTAGGAATAAATTTTCCCTTTTCACCAAAATACATTACACCTTTCATAGGTGAAACCTTCAAATACACCCAATCACCTTCTTCAAACTCAAGGTCTCTTCTTCTAACATCTGCACGTGACTTTTGATGACTTTGGGTAGCCATCAACCTTTCTCTTATGACCTTCACCTTGTCCATGGCATCAAGTATCAAATCCAGTCAAATCAAGGACATCTCTCCAACTTCAAACCATCCCACCGAGGACCTACACCATCTACCATACAAGACTTCAAACAGTGCCATCTTGATACTTGAGTGAAAATTATTTTTATAAAATTTTTTAATAAGAGGTATGTGATCATCCCAACTACCTTTAAAATCAAGCACACATTTCCTTAACATATATTCCATCATTTGGATGGTCCTTTTAGCTTGCTCATCCATTTGAGGGTGAAAAACGTTACTTAGGTTCACCTTTGTACCAAGGATCTTCTGGAAAGACCCCAAAAAATGATACATGAATTGAGCATCACAATTTGATATTATAGACAATAGTACCCTATGCAATCTTATCAATTCTTAGATGTATACCTTAGCATAATCTTCAACACTATCAGAGGTCTTCGCCAAAAAAAAGGATTTTTTTTGTCATTCTATCAACAACCACCCATATAGAGTCAAATTGCCTCCTAGTCATTGGTAAACCCATAATGAAGTCCATATTCACCTCTTCCCATTTCCATGTAGGTATCTCAATATCTTGGGCCAAACCCACTCAGTCTTTGGTATTCCACCTACACTTATCGGTAGGCATACACTATTACACACTTTGCTATGTCTTTCTTCATACCATTTCACCAATGTACCTCTCTCAATTCACTATATATTTTTGTGGATCCTGGATGAATAGAATACTTAGAATTATGAGCCTCATCAAGTATATTTTCCCTTAGGACATCTACATTAGGGACACATAACGACCTTTGGTAACGAAGCACTCCGTCTCCCCCTTGGGAGAATACCTCACTCTTCTTATCAACCACCAACTTCTACTATTCAACCAAGGTAGGATCCATGTCTTATTTTTCTTTAATCTCCTATATCAAAGACGATTCCACCCTATTTTGTATAAGTACACCATTATTATTCAAGCCATTTAGCCTCACATCTAAGGAGTCAAATGGTAAACTTCTTTAACTAACTCTTTCTTCCCATTCTCAACAAGTGCAACAATGCCTATAGAAACTCGACTCAACACATCATCCATAATATTAGCCTTGCCGGGATGATACATCACACTCATGCTATAGTCCTTTAGAAGCTCCAACCACCTCCTTCACCTTAAGTTCAAATGATGTGGCCAAGAAAATTCACCTCCCTTAGCCAAAATTCACACTTACTAAACTTGGAAAATAGTTGCCTTTCTCTCAATATTTCAACACAATCCCAAATGATTCCATGCTCTTTTAAATCCTGTGAATAGACCAATATATCACCTATGAACACAACCATGAAGATATCAAAGTACGGTTTAAAGATCCTATTAATCAAATCCATGATAACGGGGGAATTTGTTAGTTCAAATGACATAATTAAGAATTCAAAATGACCATACTGAGTTGTAAATACATTCTTTGGAATGCCATCCTCCTCCACCCTTAATTGGTGATATCTGGACCAAAGATCAATCTTTGAGAAGTAGCTTGCACCTTGTAGTTGGTCAAATGGGTCATTAATCCTTAGAAGTGGATATTTATTTTTGATAGTCACCTTATTCAATAGCTGATAATCCATACACATTCAAAGTGAACCATTTTTCTTCCTCACAAACAATTCGGGAGCACCCCATGGAGACACACTAGGCCTTATGAATCCTTTATCAAGCTAACTTCTTAATTGTTCCTTCAATTCTTTCAACTCCATCGGGGCCATTCGATATGAAGTAATAGAAATAGGTTGAGTGTCGAGTAAAAAGTCAATTCCAAAGTCAATTTTCTTTTCGGGAGGAATACCGAGCAATTCATCAGGAAAGACATCGAGAAACTCATTGACTATAGGAAGTGAATCAAGAATAGGAACATTGGACTCAATATCCATGACTAAAATAATATGATGTATACACCCTTTGGAAATTATTTTCATAGCCTTTACATAAGAGACAAACTTACCCTTGAACACAAAATTTGTTCCCTTTCACTCATGAATAAACTCACTAGGAACTTGGGATGTGACCCTACAGATTTTACAATCAATAGAAACATAAGGTATATGCAACCAATCCATACCAAGAATAACACCAAAATCGATCATAACAAGTTCAAAAAGATCACATGGAAAGACTTTATGTAAGACTGACACAGAACAATTTCTATAGACTTTATTGGCTAAGATCGACTCACCAATCAAAGTATAAACCAAACAAGGTTCTAACAAGACTTTGGGAGACATCAAACTTTATGCAAAGGTAAGGGGTAACAAAAGACATATTAGAAACAGGGTCAAGAAAAGTATACACATCATGATTAAAGACTCTCAACATATCAATAACCACATCGGGAAACTCTTCAACCTTTTTTCTAGCATAAAAAGCATAGAATCGATTACCACATGGAAAACCTCCTTGAGCTTGGGCACCTTATTGCACCTGCCCTCTTTGAACCATTTGACCTTGTGGACACCTTTCTTTCCCTTTGTTAGCAACATCAGGACACTCAAAGATCTTGTGCCTCATCTTTCCACAACCAAAGAGAAAACTTGTTCCTCTTAAGAAATCACTAACATGGTTTCTTCTACACTTAGGATACCTAGGAGGAATAGCACCACCCTTTACCATATTACCTTGAGACTTAAGGTTAAGCCTTCTATCTTTATCAAACATTTGAGAAGAACCTTTGGACGACCCTTGGACTTGTTTGAAACGGCCATCACTAGACTTAGCATGTAAAAATCCACCATAAAAATGAGCCCTTTTTGAATTTCTCATCCTCATATTTTGAAGTTTCCTACTTTCCACTTGTTTGGCATATGTCATTAGTCATGAAATATCCATCTCCTTAATGAACGTGGAAACTTTACATTCTATTTTCACCAAGTCAGACACACCCAATGTAAACTTGTTCATACGAGTCATAGAGTCAGCGACCAAAGAAGAAGCATACTTGGATAATTTCGTGAACTTGAGGGCATACTCCCTCAAACTCATGCCACCTTGCCTCTAATTCATGAACTTAATCACTTTAGATTTCCTTCCTTCAAGTGGGAAGAAATGATCAAGGAAAGTGACCTTAAACATCTCCCAATCCATATAACCTTCTTTAACACTTTAAGACTTTCATTGTATGACCAACCTTGAATAACTCCCTTAAGTTGATAAATCTCCAATTCAGCCTTCTCCTTAGAAGGCACCTTTATGATCTCCACCACTTTGTAAACCTCATTAATGAACTCTTGTGGATCCTCATCCACCTTGAAACCATAAAACTCTGGGCGATTCAGTCTAGTAAAATCTCTTATCCTAGAAGTCATGGAAAGAGTCTTTGGAGAAGCAAAAACCTGAGCCAACATAGTAATAACAACCCTACACTCATCATTAGTAACTTGCTTGGCTTAAGGGTCTTGAGGAACTTGAGGATCTGGAGGAACTTGGTCCTCATTAGTATCAACGCCCCTAGGCAATGGACTAAATCATGGAGGAATGTTTTGAAATTGTCAAAGGACAAACGTTAGTGAATGAGAGTCTTGAAGTCACGACATAGATCACAAAGAAGAAAAGATTTCCTAAATGTCTCATAGCCTCTCAATCATGGATGTGAAGCGCTTCATACCTATTAAAAAGAATCTACTTTTTATGGTAAGTTGGGATCCCTAGGATGATTTCAAACCTTTTTCTCTGATATCAAGTTTGTCATGACCCAAATCTAGGGCCCTGCTATGACACGACAAATGTGACACCCAAATATGCCCCATCCAAGCTTCTTGTTCATATCATAAGCATATATAAAGTAAAGTAAGCAAAACATAAGAGAATAAGTAAGCAGAACATATCAATATAATATCATACTTTCCCTTAGGGAAATTAAAATATCTTTAGTACAATACGTGCCTCTACATCAAAGATCTTGGCTGGGTCTAGCACATAGTTCATTAGCTCACCCTCAAGATGTAATGCAAAAAGAAAAGTCATAAAGTGTCTATATAAGGAAAATATCATATGAAAGGGTTTGTTCTCGATGCTTAGGAACTCACCAAAAAGTCTTCAAAGCTCAAATCCAAATCTAGCCATGAAATAGAGAAATAGTGTCATCGTCGCTCGTCCCTACATGGTTAGATCATGTAGACAAAGAAGTATGAGTTAGTACATGAAATGTACAAAGTATGTAGGTATGACATACATCAAGGAACATCATAACATAATATCAATATGCATAGTCATAATCAATTGAATATGGACAAGATATGAATGATCAATGCATGTTTAAAACCATGAGTAGAAACATTATAAACCTTTCATCACCTAGCATACAAATATGGGAATAAGATCATAACCGATAATAAGACCATGCAGACTATTACATGGAATCTCGATATTCCCTCTACACCAAGCGAAAGAGAAGTCTACTTTACAAAGTAACTTGACCCTCACCCTATAGGCACTATCCTAGCACACTGAGAATCACATGAACATAAAAAACTTCACCCTTTAGGCTCTATTCTAGAACAATGAGTATCACAATAAGATAAAGCTAAATGGATCCAACATCTAGCCTTATAGGCACAAAATCATCAACATATGGTGGCACGTAGTTATGAGACTTAAGGATTTATATAAGGACCCTTGGAGATAGTTCCTCTCACACAAGCTCATTCAGTGATAAGTCATATTTCACATAATACATAATCATGCCTATACATAGCTTTAAACATAATTCATACTTTATCAAAAATCATACTTTTATAGCTTGTAAAAATAAGCATCATAGCTTCATGAAAATATTTCATTTCATAGGAATAGTCCATCTACATAAATTTTCATATAGTGTGGGTGTCCTCTCCATCTAATAATTATTTCATCAACATTAGGTTCTTAAGTCACGCTCATTATCATATCCTCTCCCTCATTATCATAAGATCATCATTAAAATGTACTTTCCATACTTCCAATTATAGTTCATGAAAATCATAGCTTTGTCATAGGAAACTAGGGCCATGTGTGAGTTCATTGATTGATCTAAAATCATGTAATTATATAAAAATGATGTAGGAATCATGCAATTGAAATCAAGTTGGATTATTATCAAGGAACACACATCAATTCAACAAGCCCTAATCATCAAATACTTAAAATCACTTGAAAATCATAGCAATCATGTAATCCTTCATAATTTATGCATAAATAGGTATAATAATCATATAGGAATCATAATACAACCATTTGGAATGTCATCATAAAACCCCATACAAATCCATGCTTAAACTTGTGAGAAAAAGAGAGAATTGGGTTGGGCTTCATGGATAAATCTAGTCCATGAATGAAGCCCTATATACCTCAAGTAAAAATCCCTGAATTTGAAGAAGAAATTCTAGAAATTCCTTAGCCAAACCTTCCAACCCTAGCTAGAGAGAATCCTTAGAGAATTGTTTTTTAGAACTTTTGAGAGGGTTTTGAGAGTAAATGATACAAAATGAATAAGGAATAGATTTATCAGGGTTAGGTCGATTAAGTTAGCTTTAAGGGTCAAAATAATGTAGTTTAGGAGTTAAACGAATTATAAAAGACCAAAAAGCCCTTCCTTTAAAAATCTGTCGGACCAATTTGTGATACCCCATTCATGGTCTGTAAATACTTCCACGAGTCGTGCTTTGGTTCATACAAAACACAGTCCCAAAAATTATGCTATTAGAAATTGCACTTCGAAACCTTGAAAACTCATGTACGATCCATAGTTCCATTTATGAACCTTAGAATACTTAGACTTAGAAAAATTTTCCTCTCTAGGGGTCCCATCCATGACTCAAACTATAGGTCATAAAAGGGAGTATGACCCATCTTATTCCTCGTCGAGTGAATTTTAGTGACCAAAACTTTTACCTACTTTCTGGACTTTAATCCATGAGATCTTTCTACGACCCATGGTCCAATCCATGAGCCATAGATTGGCTCGTAGAACCAGCTTTTACTTAAAATTTCTGTAACTTTCCATTTTTCAGGCTTTTAACATGTAGCGTGCTCCTGAAAAGCTCTAAGAAAATAAAAAAATACTGTTCAAGCCTGAACCAAGTAAGAACCTAACATCTTACTCACATTTAGGCTACTAAGGTAAGTGATGATGAGGGAGGTGTGCAACTCGTGGATATCATATTCATAATTGAGTAAACAATGAGGGTGAATAACACTAGGTAGACCATTGACATCAGGTGGGGAGAGTGTGATGACAGATCACATCATCATGCCAAGTAAGCACCATATAACTTCCACATGACACAAAGATACCCATGTTGAAGGCTTTCATTAAAAAAAGACTAGTCCTTATAGATGATTCTAGAGATATATAGAGAATTTCCTTGGAAGACTATAGAATTCCATGGATTTGCATGTATGGTTCTTGGAATCTTCTAGCTATGTAGAGAATTCTAGAAAATGACTTATTTTTAAATATGTATGGACTAATTTAACAATTATTATTTACATATTGACCACTAAGTAAGTAGTATAGATATAGGGTATCTATTTGTAAAATCATCAAGAGATCAAGCGATCTTTCAAGCAATATATACAAGCCTTCTTTAAAGCTTTCTTGTGTCTTTCTTTAATCTAGCATTTCTATAGCGATCTAATTTGAAAAGGCTTACTTGAGTTTACAAAATCATAAGGAGTCGTGAGTAAGTTGTTGAGTGTTGCACAAATATCTTAGTTGAAGTCCAAGTCCATGGCATTTGGCCCCTAAATTTTTATTAAATAAATACCAAAAGAAAAAGATAAAGACAACCCAAAGTAGGATCAATCCATGCAAAGATTGAAAAGTCGGCCTCCTTGACTAAATAACTGAATCGTCTAATTTTCCTCGTGAATTTTAAATTAAAATTATAATCTATTTATATTAAGTCGACATTTTAAATGATTTCTCTGTGGCTCCTCTTTTGTGAGTTGTATTAGCCATGTTTGACTTCAAAGTATGCATGTGAGACCAAATATACTATTCATATGGCTCGGTAAAGTCCAGGTATTTTTAGATATGAAATATACAATAGCGAAGTTAGAAATTTTACTAAGGGTATCCAAGATTTGATATATATATATATAAAATATTTTTTGACCGATATATTTTATATAATCTTCTATATTGTAACGACCCAAAAATTTTTAAACTTTATAATGGTTGGTCAGGGTTAGTGTTGAACTTGTCATGGTTGAAATTTGGTAGCCATGGGTGGTAGTTAAGTGGCTGGATTCAAGGGAATTGTTTTGGTTGAAGGTTGTAAGGTCGTTTAGGAAATACTGGCTTTGAGAGGGCATATCTTTTAGTACATGATGAAATATGTAGGCTATTATATAGAAAATCAAATATCTTTGAGTTATCTTCGCAACACAACTGGTTTCACTCAATTCAGAGTTTGGATGTGAAAGTTATGGCCTTTGCAATGAGACTGCTCATAATTGGAAGTGTGGTGGAAAAGGGTTCCAGATTGGGGTCTAAGTGGGGGACCACGAACCATTTGGTGGTTCACGGTCAGTGATGGGTTCCATGGGTTGATCCAGTGTATTCCTTGGAGTTGGGACCAAGCCCTAGACCAAGTGTAGCCTCACAGACCACTTCACAGTCCGTGTGAGCCTTCACGGTCCGTGAAGGGTCCCATGGGTTAGTCCAGTGAGCTGCCTAGGCTCAGGGCTGGTTCCTTGACCAAGTATGGTCCTATGTATAGGACCACGACCTATGAGCCAGTACACGACCACTAGGTGTCCTCCGTGTGGCCATGTTTTCTGTAAATTCTATCCATTTCATTAATGGTTAATTTGTAATTTGGTTTAATCCTATGTACCTTTTAGCCTTTCTAAGGTCCCCTTACTCCCCTAAATAGAAACCTAATCCCCTTTATGTCATTCTAAAACTCTTCAATCCTCTCAAAAATTCTCTTAATTCTCTTGACCTCCATTGATGAAAGCTTGAAGAAATTTGGAGAAAATCATCTTTCTTGCAAATTCATCCAACTCTCTTGGATAATCTCAAGGTATGTGAGTTTGATTCATGGATTACCTTTTATCCATGAAGACCACAGAACCCTTCTCTTTAAATTACGAATTTAAAGTTTGTTTAATTATGAGTTCTTTAAATTTTGATGTATTTCATTGCATTGAGTTGTGGGCTGTAGAAATTAGGTGAATACATGGAGATTCTTGAAAGATAAATGTGCATGTCCCTTTAATGGTTTAATATGCATGGGTAAATTGCATTATGCTTGAAAATTGGGATTTTCTCATGAATTATGTTGAATTATCTAATGAATTATGGTTTAAGGTTTGAAACTCCATTACCCATGCACTTGATCCTCATTCATGGCATATGCATTGAAGAATGGTTATGATGAACCTCTTGTTAAGGGCATGACCCTCTTGATATGATATGATATGTTAAGGCTTGTGACCACATAGTCTCTTGTTATGGCTCTTTGAGCATTATGGGTACTTGCACCATTTAGATATGTTATGAAAGCTTGATATGATAAGCTACTTAGATGAGCTACTCCTATTGTATTGATATGGAAATGGTTATGGAAATTGTTTTTGGCTTTTTAGCCTAAGCATGGATATGGATTTGATCATGTTTTGGTTTATCTAATGATGCATGGTTTTGAAAAGAATGTCAACTCTCCATTTTGAAATGCTTGCATGGATATATGTATATATTCTCATGGGTTGAGGCTTAGTACCGAGGGATTGGAGTCGGGGTGGACTATCTCCAAGGGTCCATACTCCTTTTCTTGAAACCATATGCCAACATGGGATATCTCCCTAGATGGGATTAACTTGTTATGTATCCCCTTGTTAAAGGGTTGACTAGGGATCTACTTGGCAAGTTCTCCGAATCCAAGTAGTAGCTCGCTCGGGTTCCCTCTGTTGTCGATTGAGGTCACATCCCCACTATGATATGATCTTAAGTTGTATTTCATGCATCATGGCATTGCATATTGTTATGTTATACTCCTCTTTTGGCCATGTGCATTCCTTTTGTATCACTTGTCCCCTTGTTATTTCGTTTGGTCATACTATATTGTCATATGCATTGCATTCTCGCATACTTAGTACATATTTTGTGCTAACCTATACTTTTTATCTATATTTTCGAACCATGTAGGGACCGGTGACTACTCCTACCTTCTGTTAAACGACGAGTGACATCCTTGAAGCTATTTGCTTGTGATGAGCCCTTTTTTTCAAGGGAAATAACTATTTTTTATCTTCCTTGTATTGTTTATTTTCTTACTTTATGTATTGAGGGTGAGCCTCAAACTATGTCGAGGCCCCGCTCTATCTTATGTAGAGGCTATGTTGGACACACTAAAACTCTTGCACGTTGTATTATATTTTATTGGGATATTATGACTATAGGGATTTGTTTATGGAAATGATATTCCGATTATGCTTATGATTATATTTATGGGCTTTTGAATGTTGGGAATGTGCTTATGTGGAAATTCCCCTAACCCGGTATGCCGCCATAGCTTGAGTCCTACTTACC
The DNA here is from genome assembly GCA_038996855.1 of Solanum aculeatissimum. Classification (NCBI taxonomy): domain Eukaryota; kingdom Viridiplantae; phylum Streptophyta; class Magnoliopsida; order Solanales; family Solanaceae; genus Solanum; species Solanum aculeatissimum. The sequence goes on from JBCEWC010002577.1 coordinate 26,777, forward strand.
TGCCCCCTAGAAATACTTGTTATGTGCTATGTGATTCATGTTCATCCCATTCCCGGCAACATCCCTATAGCTTGAGTTCAAAGCCCCATTTCCCCTAGAATTATGTGTTATGTGTTTACCTTTCTGTGCTTCCGAACCGATGATGTGAGTGATGATGCTATGATGGCATGATCGCGGACTTTTTTCTCCTTTTCCATGTCACATCTAGACCCCGCTTTTGGGTCGTGACAAAGATGGTATCAAAGCCCTAGGTTTTTAAATGATCCTCGGAGTCCAACATGCTATGTCAATTAGAGTCTTGTTCATGGGTATGATACATTCCATGCCTATGAATGGGAAACTATGATGACATTTTAGGAATTTATCTTATTTTATTATTTCATTATGTCGTGCCATGAGATGTTACGATAAATTTCCTAAACTCTTGGTGTTCTTGTCTCTCTTTCAGAACATGCCTCCCAGAAGAGCTCCCTTCCCTCGTTAAGCTTCAGAATTTGAGGAACGAGCCCCTCGGGCACCGGCAGAGAAACAAGTGTCTCATGTAGAGTTCAGGAATGTGGTGTCTATGTTGGCCCAAGTAGTGGCTAACCAAGCTCGGCTAGCTAATCCTGCAACTGTTGGTACTCTAGCCTCTAGGGTGAGGGATTTCACCCGGATGAACCCTACGGAGTTCTTTGGTTCAAAAGTGGATGAGGATGTTCAAGAGTTCATTGATGAACTCACTAAAGTGTTCACCATAATGGGGGTTTATTCTGAGAAGAAGGCTGAGTTGGCTGCATATCAATTTAAAGATGTGGTCCAGGTGTGGTATAATAAGTGGTTAGTTGAGAGGATGGTTGATGTCAAGGTTGGGTAGGAAGAGTTCAAAATGTCCTTCCTTGACTGGTTCTTTCCTCTTAAGCTTAGAGAGGCCAAAATAACCGAGTTCATCAATCTTCAATAGGGTGGTATGATTGTGAGGGATTATTCTCTCAAATTTACTAAGCTTTCCAAATATGCTCCCATGCTTGTATCTGACCCCATGCAAGAATGCACAAATACATGTCTGGTGTCTCTGATTTGGTTATGAAAGAGTGTCGTACGACTATGCTTATTCGAGATATGGACATCTCAAGACTCATGACTTATGTCGAGCAAATTGAGGATTAAAAGCTTAAGAAAAGGAGGGTGAGTGAAGCTAAGAGCGCCCGACTTGATGGTGGGTTCTCCAACCCCAAGAGTGGTGGTTGGTTTGGCCGATTCCAAGAAGTCCAAGGTTCAAATGTGAGGGTTGCTAATCCAAGGGTGCCTCCTCCTAAGGCACAAGTTGGGGATGGTCCCCAATTTCCTCATTGTGGTCAATGTGGTAGTAGTCACATGGGTGAATGTAGGAGAGTCACGGGTGCTTGCTATGGGTGTGGAAGTTTGGACTACAAGATCTCTAATTGCCCAAAGAAGGTGAAGAAGGATCTAGCAGCTCCTGGTGATCAAGGGCAACCGAAGGATATGGTTGGTGGTGCTCCTATGAATAATAGATTTTATGCTCTTCATGCCCGCTAAGAGGTGGAGAAAGCTTTGGACGTCATGAATGGTATGTTAAAAATCTTTGATTTTGATGCTTATGCTTTACTTGATCTGGGTACAAATTTATCTTTTGTGACTCTGCTGTTGGCTGTTAAATTTGGTTTGAGTCCTAATACTCTAAGGGAACCGTATTCGGTTTATACTCCCGTGGGTGAGTCTATTATTTCCTGGAAAGTGTATCTGGGTTGTATTGTCTCTGTGTTGCATAAAATGTTTCCTGGTGACCTTGTAGAACTTGAGATGTATGATTTTGATGTTATCCTTGGGATGGATTGGCTGCATGCATCGTATGCCTTGATTGATTGTAGGACTAGGCAAGTTAAATTTAAAGTTACTAATGAACTCGTGTTGGAGTGGAAGGGTAGTGATTCCATGGTTAAGGTTCAGTTTATTTCCTACCTCAAAGCCTGAAAGATGATTTGTAAGGGGTGCATTTATCATATTGTGCAGGTCAGAGATGTGGAGGGTGAGTCACCTAAGCTTGAATCGGTTCTGGTGGTTAATGGATTTTCTGAGGACTTGCCTGGTATTCCTCTCGATAAATAAGTAGATTTTGGCATAGATCTCCTTTCAGATACTCAATCTATTTCTATTTCTCCTTATCGTATGGCCCCGAAGGAGTTGAAGGAATTGAAAGATCAGTTGAAGGATTTGCTAGAAAAGGGTTATATTAGGCTGAGCATTTCACCTTGGGGTGTTCCCATGTTATTTTTGAGGAAGAAGGATGGGTCGCTCTGAATGTGTATTGATTATTGGCAATTGAACTAGGTGACCGTTAAGAATAGGTACCCGTTGCCTAGAATTGATGATTTGTTCAACCAACTTCAAGGAGCTACTCATTTCTCTAAAATATACCTTCATTCGGGTTATCACCAATTGAAGGTGAAGGAGTGTGACATTCCCAAGATGGCCTTTCGGACTCGTTATGGTCACTTTGAGTTTATGGTGATGTCGTTCGGGTTGACTAATGCTCCAGCGGTGTTTATAGATCTTATGAATCGAGTGTTCAAGCCATTCCTTGATAATTTGTTGGTAGTCTTCATTGATGACATCTTGATTTACTCTTGTAGTGAGCAAGAGCATATGGATCACTTGAGGTTGGTGCTTCAAACGTTGAGGGAGAAGCAATTGTATGCCAAGTTTAGCAAGTGTGAGATTTGGTTGGAAGAAGTTGCTTTCCTTGGTCATGTGGTGTCCGATGATGGCATTAAGGTTGATCCTAAGAAAACTAAAGCGGTGAAGGATTGGCCTAGACCGTTAACTCCTTCGGATATTCGAAGCTTCCTTGGTTTAGCTGGTTATTATAGAAGGTTTGTTGAAGGGTTTTCCTTTATAGAGTCTCCATTGACTAAGTTGACTCAAAAGAAGGCCAAATTTATGTGGTCGAATGAATGTGAGAAAAGTTTCCAAACATTGAAGGATTGACTTACATCAGCTCCGATATTGACCTTAACAAATGGGTTAGATGGGTTTGTGGTATGTTGTGGTACGTTGCGTATTGGTTTGGATTTTTTGCTTATGCAACATGGTAAGGTGATAGCTTATGCGTCACGACAATTAAAGGTGCATGAACAAAATTATCCGACCCATGATTTTGAGTTGGCGGCGGTGGTGTTTGCTTTGAAAATTTGGCGACATTATTTGTATGGGGTTTATGTAGATGTCTTCACTGATCACAAGAGTTTGCAATATGTTTTCACCCAAAGAGACCTTAATTAGAGGCAAAAGGAGATGGTTGGAACTCCTAAAGGATTATGATATGGGCGTCCTTTATCACCCTGGAAAAGCTAATGTTGTGAGGATGCCCTTAGTAGGCTCTCTATGGGAAGTGTGACTCATGTGGAATAGGGGAAGAAAGAGATAGTGAAAGATGTGCACCGTTTGGTTAGGTTGGGTGTGAGGTTGGCCGAATCCAACAAAGGTGGAATTCTTGTTCAAGGTGGATCCGAGTCATCGATAGTAGTTGATGTTAAGGCGAACCAAGACCTAGATCCTTCCTTGGTAGAGCTCAAGAAGTTGGTTGCCGATGGAAAGATTGAGGTTTTCTCCCAGGAGGGAGATGGTGTGCTACGATACTAAGACCGTTTATGTGTTCTTGATATTGATGGCTTAAGGGAGATTATCATGAAAGTGGCTCATAATTCCTAATATTCTATTCATCCAGAATCTGCCAAAATGCACCGATATTTGAGAGAGTTGTATTAGTGGCATGATATGAAGAGGGACATAGCCAAGTTCATGTCAGAATGTCCTAATTGCGAACAAGTAAAAGTGGAACATCAAAGGCCCAGTGGTTTGACACAAGATATTGAAATTCCTACTTAGAAGTGGGAAGATGTGAACGTGGATTTTGTGGGTGGGTTACCTCATACTCGGAGACAATTCAATTCAATATGGGTTATGGTTGATAGGATGACTAAGTCGGCTCACTTATTACCAGTTAAGACTACCTATAGTGTCGAAGCGTATGCCAAGGTGTATATTCAGGAGTTAGTGAGATTGCATAGTATACCGAGGTATATCATATCAGATCATGGTACTCAATTTACTTCCTATTCTTAGAGGTCATTTCAAAAGAGACTTGGTACTATGGTCAAGTTGAGCACCACATTTCATCCTCAAACCGATAGGCAAGCCAAAAGAACTATTCAAACCTTGGAGGACATGTTAAGGGCTTGTGGGTTGGAATTCAAAGCAAATTGGGATGATCATCTACCGTTCATTAAATTTACCTACAATAACAGTTTCCATGCTAATATTGGTATGGTTCGATTCGAAGCTTTGTATGGTAGAAGATGTAGGTCCCCGATTAGTTGGTTTGAAATAGGTGAGGCATCCTTGTTAGGCCTGGATTTGGTTATTGAAGCCATTGAGAAGGCGAAGTTGATTAGGGAGAGATTGAAGACGGCTCAAAGTCGCCAAAGGTCTTATTCGGATGTTAGGAAGAGGGATCTCAAATTTTATATTGGTGATTGGGTGTATGTGAAAGTTTCCCCCATGAAAAGTATCATGCATTTTGGAAAAAAGGCAAGTTGCGCCCCCGGTATGTCAAACTTTATGAGATTGTGGAGCGGGTTGACAATGTGGCTTATAGGTTGGAATTGCCTTTGGACATGATCTCCATTCATCTGGTATTCCATGTAACCATGTTGAGGAAGTTGGTTGGTGATCCTAAGGCAATTATACCTTTGGAGGGTGTTACGATTGAGGAGAATTTGACCTATGAAGAGGTGTCGGTTAAAATTTTGGATAGGCAAGTAAAGCGGCTTCGCAACAAGGATGTAGCTTTGGTCAAGGTGCTTTGGAGAAACAAAGACGTGGAGAGTGCAACGTGGGCAACGAAGTTGAAGATGATGGAGCAATATCCCTATTTCTTCCAATCTACTCAAGCCTAAGGTACTAGGTTCTATCCTTTATGGACCTAATTCTTTAAATTCTTGAGTTTCATGACATTGCATGCATACATGAGCACGAAAATAATTTAAATAATGTTTTAACATGAGTTTTGAAAGACTTTTGAAATGATGCATGAACCATTATGAGTTGTGGTTAAAATGTCTCTTGTTTGATTGTTGTCCTCAAGCCGTAGTTTTAGCTCATTTGAGGACGAATATTCCTAGAGGGCAGATGATGTAACGACCCAAAGATTTTTGAACTTCGTAATGGTCGTTCAAGGTTAGTGTTGAACTTTTCAAGGTTGAATTTTGGTAGCCATGGGTGGTAGTTAAGTGGCCGGATTCAAGGGAATTGTTTTGATGAAAGGTTGTAAGGCCATTTAAGCAACATTGACTTTGGGAGATCATATATTTTTGTAAAAGATTAAATGTGTGGGATATTATATATTAAATCAAAGCTCTTTGATTTATCTTCGCAACAGAACTGGTTTCACTCAATTCGGAGTTCAGATGTGAAAGTTATGGCCTTTGCAGTGAGACTGCCCATAATTTGAAGTGTGCTAGAAAAGGGTTCCGGATTGGGGTCTAAGTAGGAGACCACGGACCGTTTGGTGGTGCACAGTCCATGGTGGGTTCCGTGGGTTGATCCAGTGTGTCCCTTGGGGTTGGGACCAAGCCCTAGACCAAGTGTAGCCTTACGGAGCACTTCACGATCCGTGTGAGCCTTCACGATTCGTGAAGGGTCCCGTGGGTTGGTCCAGTGAGCTGCCTAGGTTTAGGGCTGGTTCCTGGACCAAGTATGGTCCCACAAACAGGACCACAACCCGTGAGCCAGTACACGACCACTGGGTGTCCTCTGTGAGGCCCTATTTTCTGTAAATTCTATCTGTTTTATTAATGGTTAATTCATAATTTGATTTAATATTATGCGCCTTTTAGCCTTTCTAAGGTATCCTAACTCCCCTAAATCAAACCCTAATCCCCTTTATGCCATTCTAACACTCTTCAATCCTCACCAAAATTCTCTCAATTCTCTTGACCTCCATTGATGAAAGCTTGAAGAAATTTGGGGAAAATCATCTTTCTTGCAAATTCATCCAATTCTCTTGTCTAATCTCAAGGTATGTGGGTTTGATTTATTGATTACCTTTCATCTATGAAGAACCAAGAATCCTTCTCTTTAAATTATGAATTTAAGCTTTCTTTAATTATAGGTTCTTTAAATTTTGATGTATTTCATTGCATTGAGTTGTGGGTCATAGAAATTAGGTGATTTAGTGATGATTTAAGTTTGAATTTTATGAAATTCATGGAGATTCTTAAAGGATTAACGTGTATGTCCCTTTAATGGTTTAATATGCATGGGTAAATTGCATTATGCTTGAAAATTGGGATTTTCTCATGAATTATGGTGAATTATCTAATGAATTATGGTTTAAGATTTGAAACTCCATTACCGATGCACTTGATTCTCATTCATGGCATATGCATTAAATAATGGTTATGATGAACCTCTTGTTAAGGGCATGTCCCTCTTGATATGATATGATATGTTAAGGCTTGTGATCATATAGTCTCTTGTTATTGCTCTTTGAGCATTATAGGTGCTTGCACCATCTTGATATTTTATGAAGGTTTGATATGATAAGCTATGTAGATGAGCTACTCCTATTGCATTGATATGGAAATGGTTATTGAAATTTTTGTTGGCTTTTTAACCTAAGTATGGATATGGATTTGATCATGTTTTGGTTTGTCTAATGATGCATGGTTTAGAAAAGAATGTCAACTCTCCATTTTAAAAAGCTTGTATGGATATATATATATATATATATGTATTCCCGTGGGATGAGGCTTAGTACCGAGGGATTGGAGTCGGGGTGGACTATCTCTAAGGGTCCATACTCCCTTCTGTCAAACCATGTGCCAACATGGGATATCTCCCTAGATGGGATTGACTTGTTATGTATCCCCTTGTTGAAGGGTTGA
>JBCEWC010002578.1:0-33723 GCA_038996855.1 Solanum aculeatissimum
GCATACCGGGTTAGGGGACTTTCCACATAAGCACATTCCCAACATTCACAAGCACAATACATAATCATAAGCATAATAGGACCATCACTTCCAAAAGCAAATATCAATAGTTATAATATATCAACAAAGCATAATACAACGTGCAAGAGTTTTTACATGTCCAACATAGTCTCTACATAGGATAGAACGAGGCCTCGACAAAATCTGAGATCGCCCTCAAGTCATAAAGTAAAGAATTAAAAAAATACAAGGAATATAGGAAGTGGCTATTGCCCTTTAACAAAAGGGCTCACCACAAGCAAATAGCTCTAAGATGTCACTCGTCGTCCAACGGGAGATAGAGGTCGTTGTCGGTCCCTACATGGTTAGAACATATAGACAAAGAGTATGGCTTAGCATATAATATGCACTAAGTATATGGGCATGCAATGCATATGACATAATAGTATGACCAAGCAAGATGACAAGGGGACAAGTGATACTAAAAGAATGCACATAGCCAATGGATAAGTATATCATAACAATATGCCATGATACATGAATGCAACCTACGAATCATATTATAGCTGGGATGTGACCTTAATCGACAACAGAGAGAACCCAACCGAGCTACTACTTGGATTCAGACTACTTGCCAGGTAGATCCCTAGTCAACCCTTAAACAAGGGGATACATAACAAGTCAATCCCATCTTTGGAGATATCCCATGTTGGCACATGCTTTGAGGGAAAAGAGTATTGACCCTTGGGGATAGTCTACCCCGACTCCAATTCCTCGATACTAAGTGTCATCCCACGGGAATACAATATATACATGCAAGCCTTTCAAAACGGAGGGTTGACATTATTTTCAAAACCATGCATCATTAGGAAAATCATGTCATTATCAAATCCATATCTATACTTAGGCTAAAGCCAACAAGAGTTTCCAAAACCATTTCCATATCAATGCAATAGGAGTATCTCATAAACATAGCTTATCATATCAAGCCTTCATAACATATTAAAATGGTGCAAGCACCCAAAATTCTCAAAGAGCCATAACAAGAGACTATGTGATCACAAGCCTTAACATATCGTATCATAACAAGAGGGTCATGCCATTAACAAGAATTTCATCATAACCATACTTTAACGCATATTCCATGAATGAGGAATCAAGTGCATGGGTAGTGGAGTATTTAAACCTTAAACCATAATTCAATAGATAATTTGGCATAATTCATGAGAAAATCTCAATTCAAATCACAATGCAATTTATCCATGCATATTTAACCATTAAAGGGACATACACATTAGACCTTCAAGAGTTTCAATGCACTTCATGAAATTTCAAACTTAAATCATTGTTAAATCACCTAATTTCTATAGCCCATAACTCAAATCAATTAAATACATCAAAATTTAAAGAACCCATAATTAAATAAAGCTTAAATTCATAGTTTAAAGAGAAGGGTTCTTGGGTCTTCATGGATGAAAGGCAATCCATGAATCAATCCCACATACCTTGAGATTAGTCAAGAGAATTTGATAATTTTGCAAGAAAGATAATTTTTCTCAAATTTCTTCAAGATTTAATCAATGGAGGTGAGTATTGAGAGAATTTTGGTGAGGGTTGACGAGGGTTAGAATGAATAAAAGGGGATTAGAGTTTGATTTGGGGGCTTTAGGAGACCTTATAAAGGCTAAAAGGGGCATAGGATTAAACCAAATTATGAATTAACCATTAATGAAATGGACTAGATCACAGAAATGCTGCTACACGGAAGGCTGCCAGGGGTCGTCCAGAGGCTCACGAACTATGAACCTGTCCGTGAGACCTCACATGGTCTCAGATTTGGCTTGAAATCTCGGGGGAATTTTTGGATCAATTCATGTGGATCATCACTTGGTCCGGAGTCGAGCCCCGAGCCTTGACCAACTCTCTGGATCACTTTAAAGGCCCCTTCACGGACCGTGTAGTGGTCCGTGGAGTTCCACTTAGTCTGAGACTTGGTCCAAGCTCCAAGGAAGCTTACTGGATAACCCCACGGGACACAACACGAACCGTGCACCACCAAACAGTCTGTTGCCCCTCACTTGGACTCCATTCCTACTTCTTTTTCCAGCATACTTTTGAATATGGGCAGTCTCATTGCAAAGGCCATAACTTCCACCTTCAAACTCTAAAATAAGTGAAACCAGTTGCGTTGCTAAGATAACTTGAAGTTATTTTATTTGATATGTAATGACCCATACAATTTATTTTGTATAAATAGATATGGCCTTTTAAAGACTGTGTTGCCTAAACGGCCTTACCACCTTCCACCAAACTAATTTCTTTGAATCTGGCCACTTAAATTCAATCCATAACTACCAAACTTTAACTATGATGAGTTCAAATCTAACGTTGACCAACTATTATGAAGTTTGAAAAGTTTCGGGTAGTTACAACTAGGTGATGGACAAAGGCCCCGAACCAAGTAAGGTTTCACGAACCACTTCATGGCCCATGTGAGGCCTCATGATTCGTGAGGGCAACCGTGGAGTGGTGCAGAGAGTTGCTAGGACCCTGGGCCAGGACTCTGAGCTAAGTGAGATTTCACGGACTAGTTCACGGTTCGTGTGATGCCTCACGGCCCGTGAGCCAACCGTGGAGTAGTCCAGAAAGTTCCCAAGCATTTCAAACCAAGGTCATGACCAAGTGTATCCACGCGGTTGAGTTCATGGACCGTGTACCGTTGTACGGACCGTGTGACTGTTCTGCGTCTCCAGTTCCCAGTTATTTTTTCTCCATTTTATTAATAGTTAAATCATAATTTTAATTGATCCTAGGGCCGTTTTAGTCTCTCTAAACTCTCGTAAAACCCCTAAATTGAACCCTAATCCCTTTCTAATTAATTCAAACTCTTAAGTCTCTTCATATTTTGTCTCAACCTCCTTTGAAGATAAGCTTGGAGACTTGGGGAAATTGATTCTTCCTCAGATTCTTCTTATTCTTCTAGAGTAATTAAAGGTATGTGAGATTGATTCATGGTTATTCTTTCAACCATGAAGACCCAAAACTCCCTTTTCAATTTTGATGAATTTTGACTTTCATTGAAATTGGGTCTTTAAATTTATGAATGTTGTGCTACAGTTAAAGTGTCTGCTGTGTAAATGTATTGATTTATAAGTGAATTGAGCATCTTATTGATGATTCCCATTGATTTTATGATATTTCAAAAATGCATGTCCCCTTAGTTCTTCAATTCAAGTATGGGTATTATGAATTTGGCTTTAAATTGATGATAACATTATGCTTTGGATATGAACTTCTAGTATTGATGATTTAAATGATGATACCCAATACATTGCATTCATGAGCATGAAAGTCTTGTTATGATGAAACTCTTGATAAGGACTTGGCCCTCACATTATGATATGTTATGAGAAATGACTAAAAGTGATCACATAAAGTTTATGTTATGACTCTTTGAGAAATTATGGGTGTTTAAACTACTATGATATGATATGTTATGATGATGCATGATATGATATGCTATGTAAATGAGTTACTCCTATTGCACTGGTCTTGGAAAATGGCTTTGGAAACTCTTGTTTGCTTTGAGCCTAATTATGGAAAGACTTGAATTATGATTTGGCTAGTAGCCCAACTATGCATTATTTTGAACGAAAGGTCAAATCTTTATTTGGAAAGATCGTATATGTATATATATTCCTGTGTGATGAGACTTAGTACCGAGGAATTGGAGTAGTAAGTGGGTTATCCCCAAGGGACCCACTCCTTTTTGTCAAACCATGTGCCACCATGGGTTATCTCCCTTGATGGGATTGACTTGTTATGTATCCCCTTGTTTAAAGGTTGACTAGGGATCTACCTAGCAAGTAGTCCAATTCCAATTAGTAGCTCGCTTGTTCTCTCATATTGTCGGTTGAGGTCACATCCTCGCTATGATATGTAGTTTTGTACTTCATGCATCATGACATGACATGGCGTATTGTTATGATATAAATTCCTTTGGCTATGTGCATTCCTTTCCATACCATGTGTGCCCCTTTTCATCTAGACTCGTCATAGGATAATGTGCACTTGCATGGCATACCCGCATACTTATTCCATTATATGTGCTATCCCATACTCTTTGTCTACATGTTCTAACCATGTAGGGATCGGAGACGACTACCTTCCACTATTGGACGTCTAGTAAAGGCTTTGAAGTGTTGTTTGTGGTGAGACCTATACTCCAAGGGAAAAACCTACTTTCATCTAGCTTATGTTTTTATTTTATGTTATTTTATCTTATGACTTGAGGGTGAGCCCAGAATATGCCGAGGCCCTGTCTCATCTTATGTAGAGGCATTGTTGGACATATCAAACTCTATTGTACATTATGCTATGTGTTACTTGTAATTATATGACTACCTATGTTCGACAATGGTTTCTTATATCATGATTTTATTTCCGCTTATGTTATTGTGATTGTCTGATTGGGAATGTGCTTGTGTGGAAAGTCTCTAACCCTTCTTGCCCCCATAGCTTGAGTCATACTTACCCTCCCTTTAGAATGTAATTGTTATGTGCTATGTGATTCATGCTTACCCCATTCCCGGTAACATCCCCATAGCTTGAGTCCAAAGCCCCGGAATCCCCTAGACTTATGTGCTATTTGTTATACTTACGTGCTTCTGAACTAATGATGTATGTGATGATGCTATAATAGTTTGATTGAGCACCCTCGGGTTCTCTTTCTCCATGTCACATCTAGGCCCTACTCTTAGGTTGGGACAATACTTCACTTTGTAATGGCTTTCTTCGATTTAGTAAGTTTATATATATATATATATGTTATACATGCACAAACAAATAAATGAGCCCTCTATTTCACTCGTGTCACCATAGAACCTTATTACTTGTCACAACCCTAGCCTAGGGCCTAGGAGTAACATAGTGAATGGAATCTTGAGAGTTCCCAAACAAGCCTCATAGTATCCACTTACACATCATCGGTTCAGAAATGTATGATAAATAATTAAGCAAATAATTTTAAGAAAATGGGGCTTAGGACTCAAGTTATGGGGATGTCATAGGGAAAGGGATTAGCATGAGCTCACATAGCACATAGGACTAAGGGGCGGGAAAGTATGACTCACGCTATGAGGGCAAGGACTTAGGAATTTCCACATCTCATCATCATATCATAACATTAACATGATATGGGACATAAGCATAGTTTCCACAACATCAAACATAGCAATCTCATACATAGATTTTACAAGAAGTTTAACACATGCCTCTAAATCAAATATAGGATAGGGGCCAAGACAAGTCCCAGGATCACCCTCAAATTTGAAAGACATAAAGTAAGCATAAACATGAATAGGTAGATAGAAGGTGGTTTGTCCTTAGATGAAAGAACTCATGAGAAGTCAACTCTTCTAAATCAATCTAGCTAAGAGAGAGTAGATGAAGATATTCTTTGGTCCCTACATGTTTAGATCATGTAGGCAAAAGTATGTGTTAGTACGTTTGAATGTACTAAGTATACGAGCATGCAATAATATACACATAGTAATCCTGTATTTCAATGATAGATGACAAGGATACATATATATATATAGAAGAAAGTACATAAGAAGGAATGTCAAATCAATATGCCTTAAATTCATGATGCATGAACGCCATAATACTTAACGTACGGGGAAGGGACCTCAACCGACATATAAGACCCAGCAAGTTATTACTTGGAATTCCGATATTGTCTCTACACCGAAGAAAGAGTGGACTAATTTCCAAAGGTATCCCATACACTCACCTTACGAGAATTACAATCATTTTGGAAAGTATTTTTCATAGTCATCCACGAAGGGGCATAAATATAAACTTATTTTGGCACATAGTTATGAGAAAAGAAGCTTTATATAAAGACCCTTGGAGATAGTCCCCCATATCCAATCTCATTAGGTGGTAATCCATTATCCCACGGGAATACATATACATATATACATGCTTGAAATAAGAGAATAAGTCTTTTCAAATCATCATCATGCATACTTAGGCTTAAAGGTCAAATCATATTTCATAATCATGCATACTTGTGCTAAAAAATCAAATTGTACTTTATTTCATATTTTCATGCTTAACAATAGCTTATTCATACTTGTACATGTGGTGTATACACAATCATAAGTGCTTAAATCCAAATCATGGTCATTATGTGATCACATGTCATGTCATAACCATACTTGCTTGAAATAATAGTCATAATCATAATAGGTAATAACCCATATCATAAATCTCATGAAAATACTTGTTCATGTATGCATATGCCATGAGGAATGAGGGAATAGCATGAGTATTAGGAATTTATAATTTAAAATAACATAATAAGATGAAAACATAATAAGTCCATAAAGAAACATAATTGAAATTACCCATGCATAAGTTCATAAATTAAAGGGACATGCATATTCAATTTTCATAAACTCTATGGAAATCATCATAGTAAGACTTAAATAATAATGAAATCAATAATTAAGTTCAGCCCATAGCTCAATTTCAACAAATTAAAACTAATCTAAGAGACCCGCTTGCAAACTATACTTATAATTCATAAAATTGAAGAAATAGATTTTTGGGTCTTCATGATTGGAAGGGAATATGGAATCAATCCCACATACCTTGAGAAGATTTGGGTAAATAAGATGAATTAGACTTGAAATTGGAACAACCTTGAAGTCCCCAATTAGAATCAGCAAAGCTTGACTTGAAACGAGTTTTTGAGAGTTTGAATTTTTTAGTCTATGTGTTTAAATGAGATAGAACGAGTAATAGATCAAGTATAGGGTGATTGAGGGGTTTAGGGTAGGTGTAAAGGTCATAAAAGGTCCTTAAAATAAATAAAAATTGTGAAAATACCATTAATGAAACAGGCTAGAAAGTTTACTCCAGACACCTGCATAAAGGGTGTACGATCCGTGAACCCTTCCATGGTCCATGAATGTGTTTGTGGAATGTACCCAAGTTCAAAGATAGTGATCCAACACATAGAAAAATATTTGCCAGAGACCTTTCACGGAAGCCCATCATGACCCATGATGGCTTGTATGGGTCGTACAAGTGGCCATGCTTTCTTCTTTGGTCGAAATCATATCCGTGAAGGCAAGGACCCCTCCCATAAGATCTTTTACAGTCAGTGGTAAGGACCAAAAGCTGTGAAAGGCTCCATGGAGGGCCATCAAGACTTGAAATTATCCTGAGGCCAAGATAAGCCACAAAAAGGCCAACGTCACCCCAAGCCTGCCTCCTTGTCTCGTAGACCTCTCCATGGCTCGTGGAGGTGTCCCTAGAGAGGTACCTTGGTAAAACAATCACCGAAAACCCATTTCCAAGATTTGTTAAGGCCTCATAAGGTCTGGCTCCTTACATAATCTGCCCCTTATTAGTCCTTGAATGAGCTGGAATTTGGCTTAAAAGGCTTGACTTGATCCTAAAACATTTCAACATGAAGGTGCAATGCATAATTAATCACTTGATGATCATGAAATCATTAAAACTCTTGTCAATCCTCATTGAAATTATTGTTGTGCACATGTATGCATGACATGAAATGTAAGCATTAGGGTGAAAGAATTAGGACCATTTAGGATGAGAAAAACCTAATACCTTAGGCTTGGGTAGATTGTAAAAGATAGGGGTATCACTTTATCATGTCCGAATTTGTCTCCCATGTAGCAATTTCCACATGTTGGTTTCTTCAAAACACTTTCACCAAAGCCACATCCTTGTTGCACAACCACTTCACTTGCTTATCAATAATATCCACCGAAACCTCTTCGTATATTAAGTTATATTCAACCTCAATACCTTTCAAAGGCACAAACATACTAGGATTGTCAATCAACTTCCTCAACATTGATACATGGAAAACCATATGGATAGAACTCATATCCAAATGCAAATCCAACCTATAACCCACATTGCCAATTTGCTCAACAATCTCATAAGAGCTTACATACCGGGGACTTACCTTGCCTCTTTTGCCAAAATGCATTACATCCTTCATAGGTGAGACCTTCACAAATACCCAATTACCAATACGCAACTCAAGGTCCCTTTTCGTAATATTTGAATAAGACTTTTGCCTACTTTGGGTTGTCTTTAACTTTTACCGAACCAACTTTACCTTCTCCATAGCTTCCAATACCAAATCTGGGCCAATCAGTGCTATTTCTCTTATTTTAAACCACCCCATCGAGGATCTACACCATCTCCTATACAAAGCTTCAAATAGTGTCATTCCAATGCTAGCATGAAAACTATTGTTATAGGCAAACTCGATAAGGGGTAGATGATCATCCCAATTTCATTTGAATTCCAACACACTAGCCCTCAACATGTCCTCCAAAGTTTGAATTGTCCTCTCGGCTTGCCCATCGATTTGAGGATGGAAAGTGATATTCAATTTTTCACCTTAGTGCTAAGCCCTTTATGAAATAACCTCTAAAAATGGTAAGTAAATTAGGTACCATGATCCGATATAATAGACATAGCACACCATGCAGCTTAACAAACTCCCAGATATATGATTTGGCATAGTCCTTAGCATTGAAAGTAGTCTAATCCGGTAAGAAGTGAGTCGATTTGATCTTTCGATCAACAATAACCCATGTGGAATCAAATTGCTTTTGGGTACAAGGCAAACCAATCAAAAAGTCTATGTTCATATCCTCCCATTTCTAAGTAGGAATTTCAATGTCTTGGGCCAAATTATCGAGCCTTTGATGTTCCACCATCACTTGTTCACAATTAGGATTCTCGAATACAAATTTAGTTTATGTCCTTCTTTATACCATGCCACCAATACACTTACCTCAAATCGTTATACATCTTGGTGGATACCAGATGTATAGAATTAAGGGTGTTATGAGCCTCATTCAAAATCATCTCCTGGAGACCATTAATATTCGGAATACACAAAAGATCTTGGTACCAAACTACACTATCTCCTCCTTGGGAGAAAACCTCGATCATCTTAGTGGCAACCAACTTCTTCAATTAGAGTAATGATGGGTCCAAGTCTTGCTTTGGCTTAATATTAACAACCATATAAGAGTTAGCCCCGTTCTGAACATGAATCTCACCATCATCGAAGTCAGACAACCTAACACCCATTCTAGCTAGACAGTGTACATCTTTCACCAACTCATTCTTGATCTTTTCAACATGAACCATACTTCCCATATATAGCCTACTAAGAGCATCAACTATAATAGTTGCCTTGCTGGGATTATATTGGACACTCATGTCATAGTCTTTAAGTAGCTCCAACTATCTCCTCTGTCCAAAATTAAGTTCAATTTGGGTGCACACATATTGCAAGCTCTTGTGGTCGATGAACACATCAACATAAAACCCATATAATTAATGTCGCCAAATCGTCAAGGAAAATAACACAATTATTAATTCACGATTATGAGTTGGATAATTTTGTTCATGCACCTTCAGTTCGCTAGATGCATAAGCTATCACCTTACTATGCCAAAGTCTACTTCCTTTTCGGGAGGAATACTAGGTAAATTATTAGGAAAATCATTTGGAAACTCATTAACCATAGGAACCATATCAAGATTAGAAGCCCCCAATTCAACATCTCGAAGCCCAAAAATATAGTAGATACACTCCTTAGAAATCATCTTACAGGCTTTGAGATAGGAGACAAACCAACCCTTAAATGCAGAGTCACTACCCTCCTACTCAAGTATAGGCTAATTTAGAAATTAAAACTTGACCCTCTGAGTTCTAAAATCTATAGAGGCACATGAAGCATGCAACCGATCCATCCCAAGTATAATATTAAAATCAAATATTTTGAGTTCCACAAGATCACAAGGGAGGATTCTATGCAAGATAGAGATAGGACAACTCTGATAGACTCTTTGGGCAATAGTAGATTCACCCACGGGAGTATAGATTAAGAAAGGCTCTCTTAAAAGTTCAGGACTCAAACAAAACTTAACAACCAAAATAAATGTCACAAAAGATAATTTTTCACCCGGATCAAGCAAAGCATAAGCATCAAAATAATAGACTTTTAAATCCACTCACCGTATTTAGAATTTCCTCCACCTCTTACTTAGCGTGCAAAGCGTAGAACCTGTTACTGTGAGGAGCATTACCCTGTTGAACTTTTGGTTGGCCTTGACATTCCAAACCCATTTAGTCCTTTTTTTGAGCCTTAGGACAATCAATCAGCCTATGGCCCACCTTACAATACCTATATCAAGCACTTGAGATGGCCTTTCCATATTTACCACACATAAGGTATCTCGATAAACCTCTAACCTGCGCCTTGGGAGGAGGCACTCTATCATTAGCAACTCTGGCCCGATACAAGCTCTCCTAGAACTCTCACATAACTGGCAATCATCACCGAAGTCAAGCAGAGTTTAATATGCAATAAACATGAGACCATAATCGACATCCAAACTCACATGATCTACAACATAAACTTTCCTGATGAGGCCTCCCATCGGATGAGAGAAGATTACATGCAAAAGGTAACCTACACCACACCTTACGACCCAGTCATTTCGGTGTGATGGCCACCTTTCTTACGACCCGGTCATTTTGAAAGGATTTTCATAACATATCATATCATATCATAGCATACCTTATAGGACCATCCATTTCGATTGCATAACCTATGTTGGCACATAGTTTAGACAAAGGAGTGGGACCCTGGGGGATAGCTCACTTACTACTCCAATCCCACTCGGTGCTAAGTCATCATCCCACAAGAATACATATACATATGCATGCCTTTAAAATCGAATGGAAACACTTGACATCATACCATGAATAGTTAGGCTCAAAGGCCAAATCACTTACTTCATATTCATGTATACGTGACTAAAAAGTTAACATATTTCATAATCATACTTCATTGGGCTAAAAAGTCAAATACGCTTTCATGTCAAACTTCATGGGTAGGAGTAGCTCCATACTTGTCAAATCATATTAGTGTGAATACCCATAGTTGCTTAAAGATCCATATCATAGACATTATGTGATCACATTCTTGTCATAACCCATACTTGTTCAAAATCATAGTCATAAACATATTTGGGACTTAACCCACATCACATCCTTCTTGAAATCCATGTTCATGCATGCAAATGCCATGATTGATGATGAGAATAGCATAGGAAACTAGAATTCATAATTTAAATCCAAATTAAGAAGAATTCATTAGAAATTCAAGGTTAAATCAACAATTAATTCTCAATTTACCACTACCCATTCAAGGATTAAAGAGTAAGGGGACATGCATACGTGTACCTTCCTTAAGTCAAAGGAATACATCAATTAGGGGATTAGTTTATGTTGAAATCATTAAATAAGAACAACCCACACTTCAATTTCACTAAATCATTCTTAACTTAAAAGACCGATTTCAAGAAAAATCATATTTCATCAAAATTTGAGAAAAGGATCTTAGGTCTTCATGGTTGAAAGAAAAACCATGAATCAAACCCACATACCTTAAATTTAACAACAAGATTGAGAAGATTCTGATTAAGACTTGAGTGTTTCCCCAATTTCAAGCTGGTCTCCAATGGAGGATGAGAGAAAATTGAGATAATTTAGGAGTGGAATTGAGAGCTTTAATGAATTAAAATGAATTAGGGTTCAATTTAGTGGTTTTAGATGAGTTTAGAAAGGCTAAAATGATCCTAGGAATAATTAAAATTACCATTTAACCATTAATGACATGGAGAAGATAACTGGAACAATCGTTGATGGAAGCACCCATACGGTCCGTGTAGTGGCTCACAGACCGTGAACCCTACCGTGGGGCTTCACTTGGTTCATGCCTTGGCTTGAAATCTTGGAAGACTTTCTGGATCAGTCCACAACATGACTCAGGGTCCGTGAAATTGCACACGGACCGTACATTGGTCTGTGGAGCCTCATTTGGTCCGTAATCCTAGCTTGGGGTCTAGGTAGTCTCTGGACCACTCCACGAAGGCCCCTCACGGACCGTGAGGCATCACACCCGTGAAGTGGTCCGTGGAGCTTCACTTGGTCTGGGGCCTTGCTCTAACACCCAAGAAAGTTACTAGCTCAGTCCACAGAGGGGCTCACGGGTCGTGAGCCTCCACACGGACCCTGGTCCCTGTCATAAGGTAGTGCCTTAGTCCCAAAATAGCTTCCCTTTTTTTCCAAAATACTTCCGTGCACAGATAGTATCACTGAATTTGGTCATAACTTCCACATCCGAACTTTGAATCAAGTGAAACCAATTTCGTTGCAAAGACAACTCAGAGATCTTTGAATTGCTATGTCGTGTCCCACATGTTTCATCTCATGCCAAGAGATATGGCCATCCAAAATCAGTCCTTCCACACGATTCCATACAAAATGCCACCAACATGATTTCTTTGAACACGACCACTTAAATAGAATCTATGATCATCACTAATCAACCATAACAAGTGCAAAATGGACCTTGAACCACCAATACAAAGTTCAAAAATATTTGGGTCTTACATCATCTCCCCCTTGGGAACATTCATCCTTGAATGAGCTAGACCACGACTTAAGGAAATCAATCAAGCAAGAAATATTTTCATCATAACTTATAAGGGATCATGCATCATTTTGAAAGACATTTAAAACTCATGTCAAAACATTATTTTTCGTGCTCATGTATGCATGCAATGTCATGAAACTCAAGAATTTAAAGAGTTAGGACCATTAGAAAGGATAGAACCTAGTACCTTAGGCTTGAGTAGATTGGAAAAGATAGGGGTATCGCTCCATCTTGTCCAACTTCGCTTCCCATGTAGCACTCTCCAAATGTTGGTTCCTCCAAAGCACCTTAACCAAATCCACCTCCTTGTTGCGAAGCCGCTTCACTTGCTTGTCCAAAATTTTGACGGCACCTCCTTATAAGTCAAATTCTACTCAACCGTCACACCCTCCAAAGGTGTAATGGTTGTAGGGTCACCAACCAATTTCCTCAATATCGAAACATGGAAAACCGGATCAATAGAGCTCATCTCCGGAGGCAAATCCAACTTATAAGCCACAATGTCAACCCGCTCAACAACCTCATATGGCCCGACGTACCGAGGGTTCAACTTGCACTTTTTGCCAAAATGAACGATGTCTTTCATAAAAGATACCTTCATATAAACCCAATCACCTACATGGAATTTGAGATCCCTCTTCCTAACATCTGAATAGGACTTTTGGCGGCTTTGAGTTGTCCTCAATCTTTCCCTAATAAATCTCACCTTTTCTATAGCCTCAACCACCAAGTCCGGGCCTAACAATTTCACCTCATTTATCTCAAATCAACCCACCGAGAACCTACACCTTCTACCTTACAAAGCTTCGAACGGGGCTATACTGATGCTAGCATGGAAACTATTATTGTAGGCAAACTCAATAAGCAGTAGATGATCATCCCAATTTCCCTTGAACTCCAACACACAAGCCGCTAGCATGTCCTCCAAGGTTTGAATTATCCTCTCAACCTGTCCATCGGTTTGGGGATGGAAAGCGATGCTCAATTTGATCTTAGTATCAAGTCCCTTTTGAAACGACCTCCAAAAATGAGAAGTGAACTAAGTACCATGATTCAATATAATTGACCTTTGTATACCATGCAACCTTACCAACTATCGGATATACATTTTAGCATACTCTTCGACACTATAAGTAGTCTTGACTGGTAAGAAATGAGCTGACTTAGTCATCCGATCAACAACAACCCATATCGAGTCGAATTGTTTATGAGTACGAGACAACCCAACTATGAAGTCCATATTCACATCCTCTCACTTTCAAGTAGGAATCTCAATATCTTTGGCTAGGTCATCAGGCCTTTGGTGTTCCACCTTCACTTGTTGACAATTCGGACATTCCGACACGAATTTGGCTATGTCTTTCTTCATGCCATGACACCAATACAACTCCCTCAAATCTTGATGCATCTTAGTCGATCCGGATGAATAAAATATTGGGAATTATGAGCTTCACTCATGATAATATCCTTTAGGCCGTCAACATCCAGAACACACAATCGATTTTGGTACCGTAGCACACTATCTCCCCCTTGGGAGAATATCTCAATCTTTCCTTTGGAAACTAATTTCTTTAACTCCACCAAGGAAGGATCTAAGTCTTTCTTTGCCTTAACATCAATCACCACCGAAGACATGGATCTTCTTTGAACAAGAATACCACCCTCTTCTGAGTCAGTCAACCTAACACCCCATCTAGCCAATCAGTGTACGTCCCTTACTATTTCCTTCTTCCCTTCATCCATGTGCGACACACTCCCCATGGATAATCTACTAAGGGAATCTGCCATGACATTTGCTTTGTCGGGATGATAAAGGACACTCATGTCATAATCCTTGAGAAGTTCCAACCATCTCTTTTATCTCATGTTCAGATCCCTTTGGGTGAACACATATTGAAAACTTTTATGATCGGTGAAGATATCAATGTGAACCCCATATAGATAATGTCTCCAAATATTTATAGCAAACACCACTGCCGCCAATTCAAGATCATGGGTCGGATAATTTTCCTCATGCACCTTCAATTGCCTTGACACATAAGCTATCACCTTACCATGCTGCATAAGTACACACCCCAATCATATCCGTAAAGAATCACAATACACCAAAAACCCATCTAACCCATTGGGAAAGGTCAAAATAGGAGCCGATGTTAGTCGATCCTTCAAGGTTTGGAAGATCTTCTCATACTCACTCGACCACAAAAATTTAGCCTTCTTCTGAGTCAACTTCGTCAACGGGGATGCAATGGAAGAAAATCCTTCAACATAACTCCAATAATAACCGGCCAATCTAAGGAAACTCTGAATATCTGAAGGAGTCAACGGTTTAGGCCAATCTTTCACCGTTGTGGTTTTCTTAGGATCAACCTTAATGACATCACCGGACACCACATGACCAAGAAATGCAATTTCCCCCAACCATAATTCACACTTGTTAAACTTGGCAAACAATTGCGTCTCCCTCAAAGTTTGAAACACCAACCTCAAGTGACCCATATGCTCTCGCTCACTCCGGGAGTAAATTAGGATGTCATGGAAGAAGACCACCACAAAATTATCAAGGAACGGTTTGGAAACCCGATTCATGAGGTCTATAAACACCGCTGAAGCATTGGTCAAACCAAATAACATCACCACAAACTCAAAGTGCCCATAATGAGTACGGAAAGCCGTCTTCGGGATATCACATTCCCTTACCTTTAACTAATGATAACCCGATCGAAGATATATCTTAAAGAAATGAGTAGCTCCTTGAAGCTGATCAAACAAATCATCAATTCTGGGAAATGGGTACCTATTATTAATGGTCACCTTATTTAATTGCCAATAATCAATACACATTCGGAGAGAACCATCCTTCTTTCTCACCAACAAAACGGGGGCACCCCAAGGTGAAATACTCGGTCTAATATAACCCTTCTCCAATAAGTCCTTTAACTGATCCTTCAATGCTTTTAACTCAACTAGAGCCATAGGATAAAGAGGAATAGAAATAGGTTAAGTATTCGGAAGGAGGTCTATCCCAAAATCCACCTCTCTATCAGGGGGAATACTGGAAAAGTAATCGAGAAACTCATTAACCACCGAAACTGATTCTAGAGTACGTGACTCACCGTCCACATCTCTAAATCGCACAATATGGTAGATACACCCCTTACTAATCATTCTTCGGGCTTTGAGGTAGAAATAAATTGACCCCTAACCACGGAATCTCTACACTTCCATTCCAACATAGGTTCATTAAGAACTTGAAATTTGACTTATCTAGTTATACAATCAACCGAGGCATACGAGGCATGCAACCAATCCATCCCAAGAATAAAATGAAAGTCGTACATCTTAAGCTCTACAAGGTCACTTGGAAAAACTTTTTGCTTCGGGAAATAGTAGACTCACCCACGAGAGTATACACCGAATAAGGTTTCCTTAGAGTTTCAGAACTCAAACCAAATTTAACAACCAACAGAGGAGTCACAAAAGATAAATTCGCACCTGGATCAAGTAAAGCATAAGCATCAAAATCAAAGATTCTTAACATACAAGTGACGATGTATGGAGCTTCCTCCGCCTCCTGTCGGGAGGAAGAGCATAGAACCTATTATTCCTGGGAGCACCAACAATCTGAGCCTTCGGCTGCCCATGACCACCGGGAGCCGCTTGATCTTTCTTTGCACCCCATGAAAAGTCAGAAATCTTGTGGTCCAAATTCCCGTACCTAAAGCTCTCCTATAATCAACCATATAGTTCTTCCCACTCTGGTCACAATGGGGAATTCATGACCACCCCCAACTTGTAACTTAGGAGGAGGCACCCATGGGTCAGCAAAACCTTACATTCGAACCTTGGCCTTGTTGGTATCCACCAAATCTGCCACCACCCTTAGAGTTAGAGAACCCACCATCATATCGGGTTCTCTTAGAGTCGTTCACCCTTCGCTCCTTGAGTTTCTCACCCTCAATCTATTCAGCATAGGTCATGAGACGGGAGATATCCATGTCCCTAATGAGCATAGTGGTACTACATTCTTTCACCACCAAGTCAGAAACACCCGAAATGAACTTGTGCATTCTTGCACGGGGATCAACTACTTACACAGGAGTATACTTAGAAAGCTTAGTGAATTTGAGGGAATAGTCCCTCACAGTCATACTACCTTGTCAAAGATTAATTAGCTCAGTTATTTTGGCTTCCCGAAGATCAAGAGGGAAGAACCAGTCTAGGAAGGCCATCTTGAACTCCTCCCAACCAACCTTGAAATCTACCGTTCTTTACACCAACCACTGATTGTACCAAACTTGAGCCACATCTTTCAACTGATATGTAGCCAACTCAGCATTTTCCTCAGAACTGATACCCATAATAGTTAAAACCTTTGTGAGCTCATCAATGAACTCCTGGGCATCCTCATCAACCTTTGAACCAAAGAACTCTGGAAGATTCATCCGGGTAAACTCCCTCACCCTAGAAGCTGGAGTGCCACCATTCGTGGAATTAGTTGGCTGGGCTTGATTAGCCACCACTTAGGCCAACATAGACACCATGTTCTAAAATTGAGCGTGGGTCACTTGTTCCTCCACAGGTTCATGAGGGGCCTGTTCCTCATTGACCGAAAAACCAGTCTGGGAAGGGGAGCTCTTCTAGGAGGCATCTTCTAAAAGAGCGAAAAGAATACCAACATTAAGGAAGTCTCTTAAATAGTATACAGCATGACGTAAGGGACAATGAAGTGAGAGAATCCCTAAAACATCATCATAGACTCTCATTCATAGGTATGGCGCGCATCATACTCATAAACCAGACTATAAATTGACGCGGCATGTTGGACTGTAAGGATAATTTACAAACCTAGGGATCTGATACCATCTTTGTCACGACCTAGAAGTACAGCCTAGATGTGACATGGACAAGGAGAACCCAAAAGTATTTGAACCAGCCATCATAGCATCATCACACATATCATCAGTTTGGAAGCGCGTATAATAAGCAATTAGCACATAAGTCTAGGGATTTCTGGGGATTTGGACTTAAGCTATGGGGATGCTGTCTTGAATGGGATAATCATAAATCACATAACACATAGAAATTATGTTCTAAGGGGCGGGTAAGTATGACTCAAGCTATGGGAGCAAGCAGGGTTAGGGACTTTTCACATAATCACATTCCCAATCCAAACGTATCATAATAGCATAAAAAGAAATAAAGGCATAACATAAGATACCATCACTCAACATAGATAGCTATATCATTACAAGTAACATATAACATAATGTACAATAGAGTTTGATATGTCCAACAATTCCTCTCCATAAGATAAGTCGGGGCCTCAACATATTTTGGGCTCACCCTCAAGTCATAAAGTAAATGAACACAAAGTAAAGACAAGGTAGAAAAAAGTGGATGTTTCCCTTGGAATATAGATCTCACCACAAGCATTAACTTTAAGAAATCTCTTTTAGCCATTCAATGGGGGATAAAAGTCACATCCGGTCCCTACATGGTTAGAGCATGTAGAGAAAGAGTATGGGTTAGCACATAATAATGCGCTAAGTATGTGGGCATGCGATAAATATGAACATGAGAATACCATAAGTTAGATGAAAAGGGCACATATATAGAAGAAAAATATAGGAAAGGATAGTATATCAATATGCCATGAAATCCATGATGCATGAAATGCCATAATACTTATAGTATAGGGGATGAGACCATAAGTAACATCCAAACTCATGTGAGCTACAACATAAACATGCCCGATGAGGCCTCCCATAGGATGAGAGAAGAATACTTGCCAAAGGTAACCTACACCATACCTTACGACCCGGTCATTTCGGTGTGATGGCCATCTTTCTTACGTCTCGATCATTTTAGAAGGATTTCCATAACATATCATATCATATCATAGCATACCTTTCGGGACCACTCATTTTGGTTGCATAACCTATGTTGGCACATAGTTGAGAGAAAGGAGTGGGACCCTTGGTGATAGCCTAATTACTACTCCAATCCTACTCGGTGCTAAGTTGTCATCCCACAAGAATACGTATACATATATATGCCTTTAAAATGGAATGGAAACACTTGACATCATACCATGCATAATTAGGCTTAAAGGCCAAATCACTTGCTTCATATTCATGCATACGTGACTAAAAAGTCAACACATTTCATAATCATACTTCATTGGGCTAAAAAGCCAAATACACTTTCATGTCAAACTTCATGCATAGGAGTAGCTTCATACTATTCAAATCATAGTGGTGTAAAGACCTATAGTTTCTCAAAGATCCATATCATAGACATTATGTGATCACATTCTTGTCATAATCCATACTTGTTCAAAATCATAGTCATAATTCTATTTGAGACTTAGCCCAAATCACATCCTTCTTAAAATTCATGTTCATACATGAAAATGCCATGATTGATGATGAAAATAGCATGGGTAACTAGAATTCATAATTTAAGTCCAAATTAAGAAGAATCCATAAGAAATTCAAGGTTAAATCAACAATTAAATCTCAATTTACCACTACCCATGCAAGTATTAAAGAGTAAGGGGACATGCATACTTGTACCTTCCTTAAATAAAACGAATTCATCAATTAGCGGCTTAGTTTATCTTAAAATTATTAAATAATAACAGTCCCCCACTTCAATTTCACTAAATCATTCTTATCTTAAAAGACCCATTTCAAGAAAATTCATATTTCTTCAAAATTTGAGAAAAGGATCTTGGGTCTTCATGGTTGAAATAGAAACTATGAATCAAACTCACATACCTTGATTTAACAAGAAGATAGAGAAGATTCTAATGGAGACTTGAGTTTTTCCCCAATTTCAATCTTGGTCTCCAATGGAAGATGAGAGATAATTGAAAGAATTTGGGAGAGTAATTGAGAGCTTTAATGAATTAAAATGAATTAGGGTTTAATTTAGGGGTTTTAGGAGAGTTTAGAAAGGCTAAAATGATCCTAAGAATAATTAAAATTATCATTTAACCATTAATGAAATGGAGAAGATAACTGGAACAGTCAATGATGAAAGGACCCACACGGTCCGTGTAGTGGTGCACGCACCGTGAACCCTACCGTGTGGCTTCACTTGTTTCATGCCTTGTCTTGCAATCCTGGAAGACTTTCTGGATTACTCCACGATAGGACTCAAGGTCCGTGAAGCTGCACACGGACCGTACACCGGTCCGCAGAGCCTCACTTGGACCAGAGTCTTGGCCCTAGGGTCTAAGAAGTCTCTGGACCACTCCTTGAAGGCCTCTCACTGATAGTGAGGCATCACACTGACCGTGAAGTGGTCCGTGGAGCTTCACTCGGTCTGGGGCCTTGGTCTAACACCCTTGAAAGTTATTAGATCGGGCCACAGAGGGGCTCACGGGTCATGAGCATCCACACGGCCCATGGTCCCTCCGATAAGGCAGTGCCTTAGTCCCAAAACATCTTCTCTTTTTTCCAGAACACTTTTGTCCATGGGTAGTCTCATTGAAATGGTAATAACTTCCACATCCGAACTCTGAATCGAGTGAAACTAATTTCGTTGCAATGAAAACTCAAAGAGCTTCAATTTGATATGTCATGGCCCACAATGTGTATCTTGTTCCAAGAGATATGGACATCCAAAGTCAGTCCTTCCATACGGTTCCATACAAAACTCCACCAACACAATTCCTTTGAACCCGACTACATTAAAAGAATCCATTATCATCACTAATCAACTATAACAAGTTCAAAATGGACCTTGACACACCAATACAATGTTTAAAAATTTTCAGATCGTTACAACTAACCTCACCAAAGCTACATAGAAATGGCCATGACTGTGTCTCTCTCGGGTGTCATAACTACAACCTGACCTGCCACCCCTAGAACCACCTCTAAAATGATGTTGGTCTCCTTAAGAACTCTGTTACTAACCCAC
Organism: Solanum aculeatissimum; assembly: GCA_038996855.1. Lineage (NCBI taxonomy): Eukaryota > Viridiplantae > Streptophyta > Magnoliopsida > Solanales > Solanaceae > Solanum > Solanum aculeatissimum. The sequence continues at coordinate 20,507 of JBCEWC010002578.1, forward strand.
TCTACCCTAGGGTCAAGCCTAGGATAGAGTGGGTTGTCTGTGAAGCATAATACATCACTCTTCGTTAGGGTCAATCTCTGGATTAGTGATCTAAGTCTCTACAGTCATAACACCCCTAGCAAGATCGATCAGAAGGATATCAACTGCTACGATATGTGGTACCTATCTCCGAGGCCCTAGATCCCTGACTTGCAGGATGTGAAGATTTGTCCTACCCCAAAGTGCCACAATTCTATCTTTCACCCCCTACCTAGTGACATAAGTAGTAACACCCTGACTGGAGGCATCCTGATACTATCGACTACCCTCTAAAGGCTGAAGTGAAGTTTTAATGGATCGACTAGATTGGCCCTGTTAGAACTTCTGTTGGGATCTATCATAACATTGCATGGGTTTATATCGAGTCCCACTATAACTTTCCTCTTGGAGGTCTCTCTTGTCACTGCCCCCATGGGACTCATGATGAAGCTACTCAATGGTTTGGGCATGATCAACAATATATAAAAAAAAGGTGACCTATTGTAACCAACAACAGAGTCTCAATCCTTAGTTGTATTCTCAATCCCCTAACAAAACATTTTATCCTCTCCTCCTCAGTGGGTAATATCATAGTAGCATGCTTTAAAAACTCATGAAGTTTGGACTTATAGTTAGATACAATCATGGTGCCCTGCTCCAACCTCGAGAACTTATAATGAAGCCTATCTTTGAGGCTCCTATGGATGAATCTGGCCAAGAATACCTCCAAAAAATCTATCCATGAAACTAATGGAGACCCAGCTGGTTTAGTGTCTATATAAGTGTGCCTCCACCAATGTGCCCATCAAGCTGATATGCGATAAAATTGATCCCTAAAGACTCCAACAACCTCAAAGTATGAAGTCTATCTCTACAAGATATTAGGAACTTGTGAGCATCCTCTCAAATCTCCCCTAAGAACCTCGTGGAGCCAATCTAAGAAAATATCCAATCACCCTTTAATTTTGAAATGGTATAGTCTCCTCTACAATATATGGATAGGTAGTGGGAGGCACTAAGGTTGGGTACCCTCCTAGAGCGGGAGTTGGAGGTTGCTCCTGCTGAACTAGTAACATAGGAGCTATAGTTGATCCTACAACGTTGGCAGAGCTAGGGCTGGTGCTGGAGTTTGTTGCATATCCCCAAAGGCTGCAAGTAACTTAGGAATAGTCACCTGTAGTACATGAGTCATAACAGGTACAGTTGGGAGATTTATCAAACCTAGCCCTACTAGCTAGGAGGAATAGGGGTCTATGGGGTTTGGAGTAACATCTATAAACAAGGCTAGTGTTTCACCCCTACCCCTACCCCATGGTCGACCCCTACGATTGGTTGGGGTCCTATTTGCAGCCTCGCATAGATTAGCACCACAAGAGGCACCATGTCTGTAAGACATACCCTACGAAAGAGTAAGGCCAATAAGATCTCACAAAACTAACAAAACACATACTGCACAAGGTGATACAATCATGGAGCATTTTCCTAGTGAAATCTTGTAGCCTCCTAAAAATGAGTCACGGGCATATCTGTACCAATTTGCAGGACTCTACTAGATGTTAGATTTATACAAATGAAACCAACAAACCTGGGGCTCCGATATCAACTTGTCACAATCTAATATCTCAAATCATGATGGCACCTACCATATTCCACCGACAGAGAAGCTAGTCCATGAACCAAAACTGCTAGTAATAGGTGTGAGGAAAGAAAACTAACTAGTCTAACAACAATAACAAGAAAATAAGCAACCATAGATAATATATATATACATATACACAACAAAAAGGATCCCTCCCAAAACATGAAAGTCACATGTATAGAGCTACTAGGACAAAAGATGCATCCCCTAAATAGGCTAAAATAATATATACATAAATAAAAATACAAGGACAGTCAAAAGTGCATATGGAGATCGAAATGATCTAAGAATACCTAATGCTCACCCAAGTCTCAAAAAATAACTACTACTAGCTAAAAAGATCAACGTCACTGACTCGTGCTCGGACCTACATCACGGAGAAAATGTAGAGTATACTATGAGTACCAGAATAAGGTACCTAATAAGCATCATAGGCCAATTGAGTAAGAATAGTAAATCTAGAAAGAGAAGCTCAAATATAGCATAACGAAGTAAAATAAGAGCAATGAAGACATATATGTGGGTGTAAAATGCAAACAAAACCTAAGGCCTATACGCTAACAGAGCCCCTATAAGCCCAAAAGGTACACTCACGTATAATGCTAAAGTAGAAGTAAGCATACGGGAATACTGCTAAGGAACGGTGAACCTCTGGTAGTTTCAAAGTGCGACTAGAGAGTGAACTCCCTAGAACTATAATGGAGGGCAACACGAGATGTAAACCTCTAATCCTTAAAGTTACTAGTGGCCTTTAACTATGGATATATTCCGGACCTCTAATCCCAAAAGGTACAAGTGGCCTCTAATCCAGTTGTAGTCTAGACCTCTAATCCTTGAAAGTACAACTGCCCTCTAACTGCAAATGTAGACCGGACCTCTAATCCCTGAAGATGTAAGTGGCCTCTAACCCGGTTGTATCCCATACCTCCAACCTTTGAAGGTGCAAGTGGCCTCTAACCCAATCATAGTCTGGACCTCTAATCCTTGGAAGTGCAAGTGGCCTCTAACCCGGTCGTAGTTTGGACCTTTAATCCATGAAAGTTAAAGTGACCTCTAATATCTTAAAGTGCAAGTGGACTCTAACCTGATTATAGTCTGGACCTTTAATCCCTAAAAGCGCAAGTGGCCCTAACCTGGTTGTAATCTGGACCTCTAATCCCTGAAAGTGTTGATCACAGATGTCAAGATGGAATTAATAGCCAAACTCTGTCGACTCTGTGGTAGAAGTATAGGTAATAGATAACAGGGGATGGAGTAAGAGTTGAGCCTCTAACCATAAATGGGTTCTCCCTGAACTCCCGTATAACCAACGATCATCTTTGAAGACAAGCAGATTTTGATATGCAATGAAGACATTACAATGAGATAAAATGGGACTTATGGATAATCAGTCTTTTAATGGTGTTACTTCCTATCTAAGGCTCAATCTACAAACTCAAGTCTGTTATACCAGTCTAGAAGGACCTACGCCTATCGAGTTACAATGGGAGATGAAATTTGTTTACCAACTTTGAAAATAATATGAGTCTATGGAATCACTAGTCTAAGCCTAGACCAAGGCCAAACATGTTCCAGTATATCACAGACTTAGCTAAAATATCAACAAAGCATGGATAATTTGAAAAATATAATACAAGTACCCACTGATCCCAAATATCAATTTTAACAAGAATTCTAAATCACATGGCATATAAAGAAAATTCTCAACTTAATATTTATGTGAATCCAACTATATTTACATACCCTAACACAATCTGAAAGAAGAAAAGTTATAGCCTACCTGTAGGCCGAACACGCTTGCTCCAACCTATTCTGCCGAAGCTTTTCTCTTCTGAATAGTCTTTGAACGTTGTCAATCTACAAAAAATAGAGTCACAATGGTATAATGATATTTATGAAACTAAAATTACAAGAAGTGGAAATGGACCAATTTTAGAGTCAAAATGGAAAAGTTAAGGACCCGCATTTGGGAATCTTGAAATTAATTCTAAAAATTGGTCATAACTACTCGCCAAGATTGTGTCTCAAAATGAGATATAATTCAAGGCTAAAATGCCTCAACTTCATCAAATATGAAAAACCCAAATTTAACTAGAATTAGCAAACTACGACATCAACTATTTTTCAGAATTAATCAGAAGTGAAGCTCCCACAGCTAAAATCAAGCACTCCACAATTCTCTCCATAAAACATCTCACAGTAAAGAATATTAAATCACCCAATTCAAACTTAAAATGAACAAGAAATCATCCTCCAAAATTTTCTAAAAATAGTGCTCGAAAATGAGTTATAACAGCCACTAAATTATGATTCTTATCTCCAACGAAGCTTCAAATGTGAATTACAACCACTTCAATGTATTCTCCTAAAAAATCACTCAAGATAGCCCTAAGAATCACCAAAATCATACCTAAAAATGCCAAGAAATCACTGCACAAAAAGTTTTAAAAATTCACTCCAAAAATAGCATGAGACAATAATTAAAATGCAAAACTCACCTTAAATGAAGCTTCCAATTCACTTTTCGAGCTAACTAATTTGTTCCTCTTGAAAATCCCTTCAATTTTGGCCTATGAATAACTCAATTAGATCTCCAAATTCTCAAAAATATGCCACAAGAAATTCCAAATACAAGCTGGAAAAAAATAGTTGCCTTTTTATAGAGGTGAGGGTGCACCAGATACAGTGCACAGGTGCACCCGAAGATCATTCTTATTTTATAGTCTTCAATAGGGTTCTTGAGATTCATTTAGAACATCGTACGCGCAAATGAACTATAAGGACCCGCAAGTTAAAAGGTTAGAAAATGCAAAAAAATGGGATTGGAAAGGTTCAGAGATAATTCATGAGCCTAGTTCACGACCCTGTTTCAATCTACTAACCATGGACAAGGCTCGTAGATTTTGACTTTAGGATTTGAAAATTTTCTAAGTGTCCAGGGAGTTTATGAGGTCTATTTACAATTTATGGAATGGAATATGGACCGTAGAAGGAGGTCACAGGTGGAAGCCCTGAGTTGATAGCAAATTTGGGTTTCTGGGTATGAAACCATAACCAACAGGATAGCCTGTGGTCCTATTTATGGTCCTTCGTTAGGTATCGTGGATGGTATCTTGGAGGATGAGTAATTCGGTAAGTGTGGAAGGATACCATAAATTTATCTATGACCCATAGATCAGTCCACGACCCATAGATGGGTTTTGTGGATTGGGTGATCAGAAACCAGACTTTGAAGATTAGAAAAGGAAAAAAAGACTCAAACTATGACTTGTGGTTGAGTCCACAACCTATAATTGGGGTTTCGTGGATTCAATTTGGCAGTTTTAACAAAGGATTTTTTTGTCCTTTTATCATATCCTAGGCTTATGCTATGTCATTTTTAAGGTTCCGTAAGATCCTCATCAAAACCTAAAAACCTCTAAGACTCTCCCAATCACTTTATTTCCCATTCTCTCAAGCAAACACTCTCAAGAAGAGCAAGGCAAAAGTTATGGTTTCCAAGGTTCTTCTTGATGTGCTTCCAAAATACAACACTTTTGATACTTAAAACTTGAAATTTTGTGTGCTCTCAAAGCGATGTTAGTAGGTTTGATGTGTTTTTGTGTTTTTTTTTCAAGAATTCAAGAATTGGGATAATTTTGGCCAAGTTTCACAGATTGCAGAGTTTGGAGGATTTATGAGTTCCTCTACGGGATGTGGTTTATTTCACAGGTCATAGGTTAGTTATATGGGTCAGATCCAGTGAAGGGTTGATTTTTAGATGTTGAGGTTACGAGTTGTCAAATGAACCATAGATTGTTTGACAGCCTGTATATATTTTAATATGTTGAAGATCAAAAAATATGATAAGTGTTGAACTATTATCAGACGAGGGCTCCTATAAATTGTAAGTCAAGTAACGGGTCGTACATAAGATCGTGCCTAGAGGATTAGAGTTTTGAAGAATTTCTGAAGAGTTAACAGAAGAGACCTCTTACGAGTCGTAAGTCAAAAGATAGGTCATAGGAGGAATTCGTATATCGAAGGCAATTTTTGTTTAGTGCAATTTACGAAGGCCAATTACAGGTCGTGATTCATTCTACGACCCATAACCTTGATCTTCCAATTTCTCAATTTTAGCTTTCTATTTCATTTTAAATTTGTTTTCTACTTATTATAAATATGTTTTTAGGTTTTTTAGACAGAAAGACAAGTAAAAACATTGAGAACTCATTACTTGTGAGTATTGGAGATTACATTTGATTTTATATTCGAGCTATAACATCATGATTTCTTGTGAATATTTTGGATTTTCTTGTTCTTCAATTCATCATTTTAAGTATTTAATCATGTTATTCCATAACATGATTTCTTCATCTACAATGAGTATGCGTAGCTAAATTCACAACTATGGTTGAGGGAACCATGAAGAACTAACAATATAAAACTTAAATAATTCAGAATCCTTGAAAAGTGTACCTGTGTGTATTAATAATCTCTTTGATATTAATGCTTTTTAACGGTGGCCAACATTAGAACTCACCTTATTCTTACTTATTGGATCAAGGGGGTAATAAATGGGTTAAGAGATAATTAATAGGATTTGAGTTCCCTCTCCTCTTATCAACATGAACATATCAAGGAATGGTTGTACTGGGACAAAAGGTAAGGGTTAGTAATGTAACACCTCAGGGATGGTTCAAATCACGTGGTGAAATTTGCCTAGCGCCTGGATCATAGGGTTAGGAGAAAATAACTTACCAATTCTGCATGATACATACTAAAAGTGATTATGATTATTTGGTTATACTAAGATAGCAATTCATGAGGAACACGATATCCTAGTTACTTTTCTCACTGACTTCACAATACTTTCACTTGATTAATAGTTGTAGTTTAGGTTTAATTATTGAATTTTACCAACCCCCTCCCCCTTTGGAGAGATAAGTAGTTTAATTCATCTTAATTGTTCATAATTAGTCCATGTTTAGACCATATTCCTCGTGGAATCGACCCTAACCATTGTTAGGTTCTATATTTGAACAATGACCGCTTATACCTTAATTGAGAGGTGTAGTTTGGGTGTGAGTCACTTCCCACAAACTTTCAGTTCCTTTTCCTAGGATCTAACCAAGGTAAGTGAGTTGATTTGTGGGTTCCTTTTCCCACAAATTCCTTCCTTAAACCTTCTTACCTTTTCTTTAAGTTCATTAAGAATAACATTATGCATGTTTATGACTTCAATGATGATTTTATAATGCATTACCATGTATTTTTTCTCCAATGATTTCACGCAATGTTTTACTATATTTTTCCATGAGTATTGAGTTTATGACTATGACCCCAATGTTTAGGGTTTAATTAATGATGTGTGGGATTCTTAATATTTAATTTAAAGTCACATATTTTCCAAGGTTCATCCATTATTCTCTTGATTTATGAGTTTTTTAGTTAATGTACAAGCCTACTAAGTTTAAGAAGATTTTTGCATGATATGGTGATGACGATGAGGGCATAATAAAAAGGTTTAAAGTTAATTTTGTCAATGATATAAGAATATCAATGATGCCTTTAAAAGATGTTATGATAGTCCCCAAGGTGAAAGGATAAATCTCACTTGGTGGTTCCTATGATTTCGAGCTACGCTTATGGAATTGCTACTTATGATTCTAAGTTTCATTATTTGACTAAATACATGTTTTAAAGTATTTTGTGGAATGAGTTAGCACCAAATGAGGTATTGAAGTGGGGTTTTGGTAAGGTAACCCCTAGAAGCAACCCTTTGCCCCATTAACTATGTGCCACCATAGGAGCCCTTGTAGGCTAGACTAGAGGATCCACGTTGGCCATTTATATTGTTTAATGATGCATGCTAAGTGAAAGATTTCCATCCAGCAAGTGGTCTCCCCATGAAAATATAGGAGGTTATGTTGGATTCCATGTAGTTGGTCACATGGTCTTATATGTCGATTATAATCCATTCCCACAAAGTGTGATATTTAATGTCTTTGTTCTATCACATGTGTTTCATATGGTACATTGTTTTTACTTTATACTAAGTTTTATTCCTTTTGAATTTTTTAGCTCATTTAAATGTTGATCTTACCATCTTATGCACAGAGACTTTTGAATTTATTAATGATGGCATTACAATTCCAAGTTTCCATTGCATCTCACATGTTTAGTACATTCCAACGTACTAATGCATATTTTACCTACATGATATCACTATTTAGGGGCCAACTATCATGACCTGAACGTAGGAACTAGCCATGATGCGGCGAATGTGAAACCCGAAGGTGCCCCATCCAAGCCCATACATAAGGTAAAGTTAGCAAAACATAAGTGAGTAAACAAGCGGAATGTAACAACATATGAGTCAAAGGTTTCCTTTTAGGGAATTACAACATCATAACTCCAAATAATGCCTCTACATCATAAAATCTTGGCGCGGACTAGAAAATAGCTTAATAGCTCACCCTTAAGATATAATATCTAAAGAAAAGTCATAAAGTCTCAACATAAGAGGAAAAACATCATATGAAAATGCTTGTTCTCGAATCATGGGAACTCACCAACAAGTTTTCAAAAACTCAACACCAAATCTAGCCACAAAATAGAGGAATAGCCTCATCATCCATCCCAACATGATTAGATCATGTAGACAAAGATGTATGTGTTAGTACATAGAATGTACTAAGTATGTAGGTATGTCATACATCAGGGAACATCATAAGATAATATCAATATAAAGAATCATAATCAATAGAATAAAGACACAATATGTATAAGTAATGCATATTTAAAACCATGAGAAGAAGCTAGTATCAACAAAATCTTTCATAATCCTAACATACATATGTGGGAATAGGATCATAACCGACAAACAGACCATGCGTACTATTACATGAAATCCTGATATTGCCTCTATACTAGAGAAAGATTAGTCCACTTTGCCAAAATAGGCTATAAGTCACCTTACAATATCTTTTCTATTTTGGTGGTTTCTTTAACATTAACCTTATGGGATCCTTCCCATTTCAGTGTATGCTCTACATATGTGGATCCACTAACATAATACCATATAGGCACATAATCATCAACCTACGATCGCACAAAGTTATGAGACTTGAGGATTTATATAAGGACCATTGGAGATAGTCCACCTCATACAAGCTCATTCAATGCTAAGTCATATCTCACGAAATACATAATCATGCATATACATAGCTATCAATATAATTCATACTTTATAAATATCACAGTTTTATAGCTTGTAAAATAGTCATCATAGCTTCATGAAAATATGTCAGATCATAAGAATAGTCCATATACATAACTTTTCATATTGTGTGAGTATATTTCCTATCTTAACATCATCGTTAGGTTCTTAAGTCACCCTTATCATCAAAGCATCATCATTGTCATCATTAAAATATATTTTTCATACTTAGAATCATATTCATGAAAACCGTAGCTTCATCGTAGGAAATTAGGGTCATGTGTGGGTTCATGAGGAATTGAGTTAAAATCATGCAATCAGATGAAAATCGTAGAGAAATCATGAAAATAAAATCAATTTGAATCATTAGTAAAGGGACCTCGATCCATTCAACATGCCCTAATCATCATATATACTTGAAATCATATACTTTCACTTGGAAATCATATAAATCATGTATTCCTGCATAATTCATACATAAATAGGTATAATAATCATGTAGGAATCATAATCCAACCATTTGAAACTAAATCATAAAAATCCATAGAATTCTATGCTTAAAACTTTGAGAAAAATGGAGAATTGAGTTGCACTTCATGGATGAATCTAGTTCGTGAATGAAGCCCTACATACCTCAAGTGAGAATTCCTAAACTTGAGGATGAAATTTTGGAAATTCTTTACCCAAACCTTCAAACCCTAACTTCAATTGAGAGAATCCTTTGAGAGAGAAATTTTAGAACTTTGGGACAGATTTTGAGAGTGAATGAGTTTGAATGGATTATGAATATATTTTATAAGTTTTGAGTCAATTAAGTTAGTTAGGAGGGTCAAAATGACATTGTTTAGAAGTTAAATAAATTGGAAATGACCAAAGACCCCTTCATATAAAATCTATCAGACCTATCTATGAGACCCCTTTTATGAGCCAAAACCCCATCTACAGGTGGTGCATTGTCTTCATGGAATGTCTGTCACTAAATTTGAGCTGTTAGAATTTTCCCCTTGAAACCATGAAACCTCATCTGCGGTCCGTATTTCTATTTACAGACCGTAATAACCCTTTGCAGATAGACCTGTACACTAAGAATTTTTTTTATTCTCAAGGTCCTTTTCGCAATCCCATCCATGGGTTGTGGTTCCATTCACGACCCATCTTATTTATCATATAATGATTTCTAGTAACTTCCAAAATTTTCTAACTTTTTGGACCTTATCCACGAGACCTTTCTACGACCCATGGTCCTATCCACGAGTTATAGATTGGCTCGTGAAACCTGTCAGTGTCAGAATTTCCTAACTTTTCATATTTTTAGGCCTTTCAACATGCAGGGTATTACGATATCTCCCCCTTTAGATCATTCATCCTCGAATGACACTAAACCAAGATTGAGAAGAGTAGAAACATAGCCATCAACTCATTATGAATGCAAAATGCAACGTAAACACCATTTTTCACAAAATCATCAAACTTATGCATTAAATATCATTCAAAAATAGTCTCATGATCATGCATGCATGTAATATGACGAATAAACACATATTCATGAGACATTGTGGAAGAATACATCATATTAGGTACCTTAGAATTGAATAGAAGGAAAGACGTAAGGATATCGTTTCATTATGTCCACCTGGGCATCCCAAGTAGCACTCTCAACTTATTTATTTCTCCACAACACTTTGATAGATATAATTTCCTGATTTCTTAATCCTTTCACTTGACAGTCTAAAATCTCCATTGTACTTTTTCATAGGTCAAATCCTCCTCAATAGTCACATCCTTTAATAAAACAACAAAATTAGGATCAACCGTGCATTTTCTAAACATGGACACATGGAGCACTGGATAACCCATAGCTAACTCCATAGGCAAATCTAGCTCATAAGCTACCTTTCCAATTCTCTTCATAATCTCATAAGGTCTCACATATCTAGGACTCAATCTGCCCTTTTAGCCAAAATGCATTACACTTTTCATAGGTCAAACTTTCAAATACACCCAATCACCTTTCATAAACTCGAGATCCCTTCTTCTAACATCGACATATGACTTTTGATGACTTTTATAAGCCTTCAACCGTTCCCTTATGACTTTCACCTTCTCCATAGCATTAAGTACCAAATCTGGTCCAATCAAGAAAATCTCTCCAACTTCAAACCATCCCACTGGGGACCTACACTGCCTTCCATACAATGCTTCAAATGGTGTCATCTCAATACTCAAGTGAAAACTATTATTGTAAGTGAATTCAATAAGATGTATGTGATTATCCCAACCACCTTTGAAATCAAGCACACATTCCCTCGATACATCGTCCAACATATGGATTGTCCTTTCGTCTTGGCCACCTGTATGAGGATGAAATGTGGTACTTAGCTTCACTTTTGTACCAAGGCCTTTATGAAAAGACCTCAAACATGAGAAGTAAATTGAGCACTTGTATCTGATATAATAGACAACGATACCCTATGCAATCTGACCAATTCTTGAATGTAGACCTTAGAAAAATATTTGGCACCATAATAAATCTTTACCGACAAAAAGTGGGCCATTATAGTCATTCTATCAACAACCACCCATATTGAGTCAAATTACTTCCTAGTCTTTGGCAAATTTGTAATGAAGTTCATATTCATTTTCTCCCATTTCTAAGTAGGTATCTCAATATCTTGGGCTAAACCACCTGGTCTTTAGTGTACCACCTTCACTTGTTGATGATTTTCACACCCCATCACGCACTTTACTATGTCTTTCGTCATGCTATTCCACCAATATACCTCTCTCGAATCCCTATTCATTTTGGTGGATCCTAGATGAATAAAATGCTTAGAATTATGTGATTCATCAAGTATTTTTTCCCTTATACCATCCACATTAGATACACACAATCTCCCTTGGTAACAAATCACTTCATCTCCCCCTTGTGAGACAACCACCAACTTCTTCAATTCCACCAAAGTAAGACCCAAATCTTGCTTTGCTTTAACTTTCTCTACCAAAGATGATTTTTCCCCATTTTGTACTAATATTCCACTATTGTTCAAGCCAACTAAAATGATACAAATGATGCACTTCTTTAACTAACTCTTTATTTCCATTCTGAACATGTGCAATGTAGCTTATAGACACTCTACTCAATGCATCGTCCATAAATTAGCCTTGATGGGGTGATACATCACACTTATGTCATAATCCTTTACAAGCTCCAACCACCTCCTTTACCTTAGGTTCAAATTCCTTTGGCTAATCACATATTGCGAACTCTTGTAGTCGGTAAATAATTCCACGTGCATCCGTAACAACCCAAAAAATTTCTAAATATCCTTATGATTGAACTTATATGATTTACTACTGGTAATGGTTGAGTTTTGGTAGCCACGGGTTGAGTTTAAGTGGCCGAATGCAAAATGGGCTAGTTGGTGGCCTAGAGGGACAATTTCAGCATTGTACTTCAAACGGTCACAACTTTTGATGTGGGATGAACCATGTAGATACTATATATCAAATTTAATCTCCTTACGTTAGCTTTGCAACACAACTAGTTTCACTCAATTTGGAGTTCAGAGGAGGGAGATATGGCCCAAACAGTGTAACTGTCTGAAATTCAGAAGACATTGGACATAGGCTCAGAAAAGTGGCCAAGGACAAGGCCAAGGACCGTGAATCTTTGCACGGTCCGTGTGGGGTGTCTTCAAGTGTTCCATTGAGCTAGGGGTGGCCTGTAACCACCCCTAAGCCAAGTATAGAACCACGAGACCTTGGACTGCTCGTAAGAGCCTAGACGATCCATCCACTATCCCGTCAAGTTAAACAGTGGCTAGGCCAAGCCATGGAAAAGCTTGGGAGGCTATGTATAGTTTCACGGGACCCTCACACAGCCAGCCACACCCTAGACGGTCCATCAACATGTTTGTCAAGTGTAACAGAAAGTCCTCCGAGAATTCGCACTGAAAAGTTTGTCTAAGTGTTATTTGATGGAGCAGGCACATGAGACGTTGACCAATAAATGGGCACTGTAGCTGCCTTTTCACCTTGCTTAGTCTCGGAAAGTTACGTTTTATTAATGGTATTTTCGTGATTTAACTTTTCCCTAAGCCCCTTTTTCGTACCCTAAGGACCTCTAAACCCCTAAAACATTCCCCAAACCCTCATTCATCCATTAAAACTCTCCTATACTCTCTCTTGAAATCCTAAGAGTCTCTTGGCCTCCATTGAACCAAGCTTGTAGAATTTGGGGAAAAATACGTTGATTAAGTTTGATCTTGTTGATTGTTGGTGAAATTAAGGTATGTGGAACTTGATTCAAGGATCCCCTTTCATCCTTGAAGATCCTAAGAACCCTAACCCTTTAAATTT
>JBCEWC010002579.1:0-33722 GCA_038996855.1 Solanum aculeatissimum
GGTCCAAAAATCTAACGGAGGGTATAAGTGGTCTATTTTGCATAGTTCAGGGGCAATTTTGACCCTTTTCCGTTTAAAAAATTAAGTGATCACTTTTTTTAAGTATATTCTCTTAATTGAATTTTTACTTGGGGCATTTAAAAAGTGATTTTGTTTCAAAAGGAAGTACATCACAACATAACATATGTCAGGTGATTTTTCCATAGATATATATTGATATAATTTTAAATTTTCAGAACTAATTCAAGTATCACGATACAATATTTTTGGTAATAATGATTTTGCATTCTTTTTTAATTAATTGGGTAGTCACAATACTAAATGATAGAGCATCATCCATATATATTGTTCGCAACAAATTTTCATGAAACGCGGAGAATTAACTGCAATCAAAATAAATAAAAGAAAGATAATTTTATTGATGAATCTTTTGTGAGTACAATTTCGTTGTTCTCTTTATTCTTCTCTCCTGACGTGTTTCCATAATTTGAGGGTCGATAATAGCATATTTATCGAATGTAGAATGATGTAGACCTCCTTGATATGCGTTTGATCTCCGGGAATGTCGGCAACACTTCATCGTTTCAAGTCAATCTCCGAGAAGAACTCCGTTGACCACCTCTTCGAAGAGCTATGCAATTGGTGTTGAAGCTTTTCTCCAATGCTTGCAGAATGTCCTCATAAAATTATGTAACCCTCATATTTATAGTTGTAGGAGGGTGACAGTCCAAATGTGGATGAACTCTTTTGCCTTCTTCTGATTGGTTCTTGTAAGTCATCAAGCTTATCACAAATACTATGTGATAAGATTGATTTTTTATTGGTTGTTGAACTTTGACCATGATTGCCACATCATGAGAACACTTCTTGTTGGTCTTGATCTTGACTGGAATACTAGGTCATCTTGACAAGTGGCATAAGTTTAGGCCTCAAGATGAATTGGAGCTTGTGTTAGTGCTAATATTCTTTAATTTTGATGATGATCACTTATAGGAATCAAACCAATGAAAATCCAGTACATATGGTGGAAAAATCATAAAGGAAATACAATGGACTACACCTGGAAGCAACAACGCCAACAATAGTAGCAGATCAGTCCGAATCCTATGACTATGGAATAGAAGAAAAATAATAAATTTAATAAGATTGAAAATCAATCAAGAACTAATCAAGAATCACGATCAGGAAAAAGTCAGCAAATCAAGAATCAATCAAGCGACGCAAAACAAGAAGGAATCAATAAATCAATCAAACAAAGATTGAGTCAAGGAAATAATCAAGGAGAAAATCTACAAGATAAAAAAATCAAGCAAACAAACAAAATCAAAGATTTGGAAGGATTCTTGTCAATAAGCCTTCAACCTTATTCTTGGAAAGAGGACTCATCACTGCCTCAATCCAAGGATCAATTTCCTTGGGATGCCATCTCTTCTACATAAAAGGAGGCATCCAAGACATCTCAAAGTATACAAGCCTACTGCCTTCAAGACCATCTTCAAACTCTTCATCTTTAAGAAATTCATTGTAATTCATTAGTTTTATTGTGAAAAAAAGAGAGAGAAGAAAAAAATTGAAAAAGAGGACTGTATCAAAAGAACTAAAAAAGTAATTTTTTTTTAGAGTAGTAGCTTAAATTCAATTTTTTATAACCACAATATTTTCAAGGCTTGAAGATATTTCCTTGCAACCCAAGGGGACTAGACATAGGATTCACTTTGAGTCCGAACCAGTATAAACATTCGATGTTGAACTTTTTTTTACGCTCTTTAAATTCTACAAATTGTTTTACTACTATTAGTCGACTATCACTTAAGTTAGTTGACTAACTATCAACAGTTTTAAGTAAAAAGGAAAAAATTTTGAATTCACCCCCCTCCTCTTACATTTTCAATTGGTATCAAAATCTAGTCTCACTATATTTTTTGTCTAACCACAGGTGAGAAAAGATTATGAAAAATCAACATCAAATAATTGAAGTCTTGTTTCAAGAGAAAACTTTTCAAACCAGACCACCCTACTTCAATGGAAAACACTTCTCTCACTAGAAAATAAGAATGAAAACATTCATAAAATCTTATTATGTGAAGGTCTGGAGAGTTATCAAACTTGATGACATTCCTATTCTTGTGGCTAAAACAATAACTAGAGTCAATCAAGTGCTGAAGGGAGCCAGGAACCAATCATACCTAGTATGGAGAACTACACAAACGAGCAAATGAAAGTTAGTCAAATCAATTTCAAGGCAAAGAATGTTCTCTAAAATGCCATCAGTGGAGAGGAATATGAAAAGATCTCTAGTTGTGAAACTGCTAAGAAAATGTGGGACAAACTGAAAGTCACCTATGAAGAAACTGACAAAGTCAAGAAACAATTATCAGTCTACTTGTTTATGAATATGAGCTATTTCAAATAAATAAATATGAATCAGTTGAAAACATGTTTGCTCGTTTTAGCAAAATTATTGGTAAACTCAAAGCTGTAGGCAAAATATATCCTCCCATTGAACATATTGGAAGGATCCTCAGAAGTCTACCCCCTCAATGGAATGCCAAAATGGTGGCTCTTGAAAGCATGGATCTTAAAAGTCTCACTTATGATGAAGTTATAGGTGATCTGATTGCTTTTGAGAAAACACACCTCAACAAAAAGGGAAAAAAAGACGACAAGAAAAAATCAGTTGTATTCAAAGCCTTTGATGAAAATCAAGATGATGAAGAAGACCTAAATAAAAATGAAATTTCATTGATTACTAAATCAATGATGGAAACCTTCAGGCACAATAGAAATCAAAGAGGAGGTAAGCAAAATTATCCCATAAATAAGCAAATTACTAACTACAATAGAAATGATGGCAGATGCTATGAATGTGGTAAATTTGGGCACATTGCAAGTGAATGTCCCGAGGCCAAAAGAAGATACCCTCAAGGACAATCCAGGAATAAAGCATTTAGCAGCTGGAGTGATGAAGACACATCTGAATATGATCAAGAATATTCTGCAAATATCTACTTCATGGCAATTGGTGAATCTTGCTAGGTAAAAAATGACTTTTGCAAAAATTGTCTTGAGTTGAGAGGTCTTCTAGATCGAGTTATTATAGACTTAAAAAATCCTTTGAGAATATCAAATCCATCCAAGACGAGAAAAATATTTTACAAATCAAATTTGAAGTTTTTGCTGTTGAAAGAGATCTCTTAGATGAAGAAAATTTTGATCTAACAAATTATTTGAAAAATGTTCAAAAATCCTTTAGTCCTAACATATTTTACAACTCGATTAGTTCTCAAAGTGATTTTTTATTAAATTTTTCTGGTTCTGACCAATCTAGTAAAAACTCTTGTCATTACTGTGAAAAATCCGGCGACACCTATTCCAGATGCAAATTTCATCACTCAAAGCTATCTAATATGGTCTGAAAAGTTAAAGGTACTACTAACCAGAAAGAACCCAAAAATATTTGGGTACTTAAAAATTAAAATTGATCTTGTTTTGCAGGAACACCACATTAAATCTAAAGAAAAATGATATCTTGATAGTGTGTGTTCAAATCACATGACTGACAACAAATATTTGTTCAAATCTGTTGCAAATTACAAGGGTGGAAAAATTTGCTTTGGAGAAAACTCCATTGGAAATACAATTAGTATTGGTACTATCTCATTCAATGAATTATGTGATATTATTAATGTTTATCTTGTGAAAGGATTAAAGTACAATTTACTGCGTATCAGTCAACTATGTGACTCTGATATGGAAGTAAGATTTAAAAAGAAAGGATGCATTATTGAAGATAACTCTGGAAAAGAAATTCTTCCCGGAAGTAAAGATAAAAATGTGTATATCCTTGATTCTGTCAAAGGACCAACTGGACACATATATCTAGCCTCTATATTAGAAGATCCATGGATCTGACACTGAAATTTGGGACATACTAGCATGAGACTCATTGAAAAACTTGCTCGACTTGATCTGGTTATTGGCCTACCAAAGATGGACTATACCAAGGATCACATCTGTGATGCATGTCAACTGGGTAAGCAAACTAGTAACTCTTTTTCAACTAAAGATATTGTTTTTACCACAAAACTTCTGTAACTCCTTCACATGGACTTTTTTGGTCCCATTAGAACTGCTAACATTGGAGGAAAAAGGTAGACTTTTGTAATTGTTGATGGTTATTCTCGTTCACTTGGGTAATGTTTTTGGCTAACAAAGATGATACCTTAAAGAATTTTGAGTTCTTTTGTAAGAAAGTTAAAAAAGAAATAGGGTACTATATTACCTCAATTAGAAGTGATCATGAGGAGAGTTTGAAAGCAAAATATTTAAAAATTTCTGCAATGAAGAAGGATATGATCACAACTTCTCAGCTCCACTAACTCCTCAATAAAATTAAGTTGTTGAAAGAAAGAATCGGACTCTACAAGACATGGCCAGAACCATGATATGTGAGCATGCCTTCCTCATCATTTCTAGGCTGAAGTAGTAAGCATCGCATGTCACATTCTCAACAGATGTCTTATTAGACCCATTCTTAAAAAACTCCTTATGAGTTATAGAATGGAAAGAAATCAAATATTAGTTATTTTCATCCTTTTGGCTGCAAATGTTTCATCCATGATAATGATAAGGAAAATTTGAGTAAATTTGATCCCCGCAGTAATGAAGATTTCTTTCTTGGTTACTCAAATTCTAGTAGATCTTACAGAGTTTTTAATAAGCATATGTTTTCCATAGAAGAGTCTGTTCATATTATCTTTGATGAATCTAATCAATCTTCTGAGAAAAGGTGTAGCTCTGACGATGAAGAAATTTCAAACTCTCAAAGTGTGATGATTTCTTCTAAAGAAGTTATAGAAAAAGACCAGTCAACTAATGGCAATGCGAGTCAGCTGACAACAAAATCAGTTCCAAATGAATGGATGAGTACACCTGATTATCCAAGGAAGTTCATCATTGGAAATTTAAGTGACAGAATGAGAACCAGAGCTTCAAGCAAGAAAAGTGCTAATATAACACTCATTTCCTAACTAGAACCAAAAAGGGTTGAAGAAGCACTGAATGACAGTGAGTGGTTTAAAGCAATGAAGGATGAACTCAATTAGTTTGAAAAGAATCAAGTCTGGACCTTCGTTCACAAACCTAAAAACACTTCCATCATCGGAACCAAATGAGTTTTTAGAAATAAGTTGAATGAAGATGGAAAAGTAATCAGGAACAACGCAAGACTAGCCCAGGATACTCTCAACAGGAGAGAGTTGACTATGATGAGACTTTTTCTCCTGTTGTAAGGTTAGAATCTATTCGTATTCTCTTAGCATATGGTGATTGTAAAAGTTTTAAACTATTTCAAATGGATGTCAAAAGTACCTTTTTAAATGGATTTATGGAAGAAGAAATTTTTGTAAAATGACCCCTTGATTTTGAACATTTTGATTTTTTTCACCATGTTTTAAAACTTTCTAAAGATTTATATGGACTCAAACAAGCTACTAGGGCTTGATATGATCATCTAAGTAAATGTTTGCTAAATCATAATTTTTCTCGAGGGAGTATTGACACTACTCTCTTTATAAAAAAAATCATCCTCTGATAATATTATTATTCAAATTTATGTTGATGATATTATATTTGGAAGTACTAATGATGATATGTGCAAGAAGTTTTCTAATCTAATGCAAAGTGAGTTTGAAATGAGCCTAATGAGTGAGTTAACATTTTTTCTGAGACTGCAAATCTTTCAATCTGATCAAGACATCTTCATTTTCCAAAGTAAGTATTCTAAGAAATTAATCCAAAAATTTTGAATGGAGAATGTTAAGTCGATCAATACTCCCATGAGTCCATCATGCAACTTGGATCTTGATCTAAATGGTAAGGACATTGATGAATCCAAATACAAAGGTATGATTGGATCTCTTCTATATCTCACAGCTAGTCGACCTGATATTTTGTTTAGTGTCGGCAAATCTGTTAGATTTCAAACTACCCCTAAAGAATCCCATTTAACTGTGGTAAAAAAATTATTCTTTATTTAGTGAGAACTACTTCCTATGGTCTTTGGTATAAAAAGTCGTCTGCTTTTAATCTTTGTGAATTTTTAGATGTTGACTATGCTGGTGATAAAGTTGATCGAAAAAACACTAGTAGATCTTGTCAATTTCTTGGAGAGTCCTTGATCTTTTGGAATAACAAGAAGCAAAATTGTATATCTATCTCTACCACTGAAGCTGAATATGTGGCAATAGGTTTATGTTATACTCAAATTCTTTGTATGATTCATCAATTAGTTGATTATGATATTGTTGCTAAACCTACTCAATTTTTTTTGTGATAACTCTAGTGTTATTTGCTTTTCTAAAAATCATATGCATCATTATAGGGCTAAGCACATTGATATTAAACGTCATTTTATTAGAGATCATATTTTAAATGGAAATATTGAAATTATTTTTTGTAAATATCAAAAATCAATTAGCTGATATTTTTACAAAACCCCTTCTTGAAGAAAGATTTTGTAATCTTAGTGAATCCTTAAATATTGTTTCAAAATCATTTTAAATTTATTCCTTGCTCATTAATTGACTCCTTTTCCCTAATTATGTGTACTATCATTATTACTTGCATTAACTGTTTTTCACTGTTTTGATGGCTGATGACGTGTATTTCCTTATGTTGTTACTCTTTTTTGCTGTTTTATTTTGAACTCTCTTTTGTTTGGACTTTTTATGTGCTTTGAAATATTAGTATCTATAGATTGTGCAATATATTCCTACCTTGCTGCTTGTTTCCTGGTTATTTCCTTTTTGCTGATGTCAAAGGGGGAGAAAGAATAAAAAAATAAAAAAGAAGAGCATTAGAAAGTCGACTATATGCTAGTACTGATTCGGGGGGAGCACTATAGAACAATACTGAAAGTCGACGTCAACTTTAAATAACAGGTAAGTTGACTCACTATTTCTAAAATTGTCATCATAAAAAAGGGGAGATTGTTAGTGCTAACATTCTTTGATTTTGATGATGATAACTTGTAGGAATCAAACCAATGGAAATCTAGTACATATGGTGCAAACAACATCAAAAAGAAAATACAATGGACTTTACCTGGAAACAACAACACCAACAGTAGTAGCAGATCAGTCCGGATCCTATGACTACGGAATAGAAGGAAAGTAATAAATAGTAGCAAATCAGTTTGGATCCTATGACTATGGAATAGAAGGAAAACAATAAATTTGATGAGATTAAAAATCAATCAAGAACCAATAAAGAATCAATCAATGATCACGATCAGGAAGAAGTTAGCAAATCAAGAATCAATCAAGCGATGCAAAATAGGAAGAAATTAGTAAATCAATTAAACAAAGATTAAGTCAAGAAAATAATCAAAGAGAAAATCTACAAGATCAGGAAATCAAGTAAACAAGCAAAATCAAAGATCTAGAAGGATTCTTGTCGATAAGTTTTCAACCTTATTCTTGGAAAGAGGACTCATCACTGCTTCAATCCAAGGATCAATTTCCTTGGGATGCCATCTCTTCTACATAAAAGGAAGCATCCAGGACATCTCAAAGTATACAAGTCTACTGCCTTTAAGGCCATCTTCAAACTCTTCATCTTTAAGAAATTCATTGTAATTCATTAGTTTTATTGTGAAAAAAAGAGAGAGAAAAGAAGAAAAAATTGAAAGAGAGGACTGTATCAAAAGAAAAAGAAAATAAAAAAAATTGAGAGTAGTAGCTTAAGTTCAATTTCTTGTAACCACAACATTTTGAAGGCTTGCAGATATTTTCTTGCAACCCAAGGGGACTGGACGTAAGATTCACTTTGAATTCGAACCAGCATAAATATTCGGTGTTGAACTTTCTTTTTACGCTCTTTAAATTCTGCAAACTATTTTTTTGTTATTAGTCGACTATCACTTAAGTTAGCTGACTAACTGTCAACAATTTTAAATGAAAATGGAAAAAATTTCAATTCACCCCCGTCTTTCTCTTGCACTTTAAGCTTGGACTTGAAATTAATAAAATGAACTTATTAATTTGTGAAGCCCAAATTAATTAATTCAATCCAAATGATCATGAATTTGAATTCAAATTTTGTATGAATTTAATTCACTGAAATTTATGTGTCTACAGATGCCCCCTACTGCAAGGCTTGTCGAAGTGTAGATTTGTTGGGTTTCAACAACTAGGCTTGAAGTGCCGGTGGAGCCAACACTCTTATGTAGAAATAATAGTGACTTCTTTATCATCAAAAGCGATTGCACATGTCATAAATGATTGACATTTTATGTTGCACATTTAAGAACATAATACTTCTGTTAATCTTTTTTTCATAACCAATTGAATATTTTTCGCTTAGCCCATAGCCTTCGTATGAATTTTTTTTGGCTACTCTAAGTTGTTAATGAGATAAGAATTAATCAGAAAATATGCTAAGTTTTGGATTCTTATCCAAACTTAGTGTTCTTTCACGTGGGGTTCACCAAGTAAAATTGGATTTAGTTTTCTGGTGTTAATTAGGATTCCAAGTCCTTTGCGAAAATAACTTCTTGGGAGAATTCCTTTTTGAAATCAAATTGGATTCTTCCTTCTGTGAGTCTGTATAAAGACACCAAAGACTCAAGGAAAACACCATCAGCTGCATAAGAACAGTCTTGTGAGAATAAGAAAACTTCAGTTTTGCGCGACTTTACAAAAATTATTGTATCTTGACTTAGGAACATCAAAATCATGAGAGGTTTATGGCGTTGGAAAGTAGACTCAAAGGGATACGTCTTTAGTGAAAACGATGATTAGATTACTTCTAGATTATCCTAGATAATTTTTTGAAAGTTATATTTATGTGTTGGTTTGCTGGTAGTTTTAGCTCTGCGTAACTTCACAAAAATTGTTATATCTTGACTTAGGAATATCAAAATGATGAGCGTTTTGCACCACTGGAAAGTAGACTTGAAAGGCTACGTCTCACGTAAAAATAACGATTAGATTACTTCTAGATTATCCCAGATAATGTTTTGAAAACTACATTCATGTTCTGATTCGCTGGTGGTTTCAGCTCTTCACGACTTTACGAAAATTACCATATCTTGACTTAGGAATATCAAAATCACAAGAGGTTTGTGGAACTAGAAAGTAGACACAAAGGGCTACGTCTCTTATGAAAACAATGATCAAATTGATTATAGATTATCCCAGGTAATGTTTTGAAAACTTCATTCACATTCTAATTCGCTGGTGGTTTTAACTCTGCGCAACTTCATGATAATCATCATATCTTGACTTAGGAATATTGAAATCACAAGCGACTTGCGGCGCTGAAAAGTAGAAACGAAGGGCTACGTCTTACATGAACACACCAATCTGATTATTCCTAAATTATCCCAGTTGATTTTCTAAAGTTCAGCATATAAATTCTAATATGCTGTTTTTCATCAGCCTTGGCCTCATGAATCTCATCTTTTTGCTAGCACTTTCTAGCAAGTCTTCAAATGCAGAGGATATAGTTGCATCTTTCTGCGAGCAAGATGAACTTCCGTGATCTCAATTTGCCTCATCCTGAACTTGACATTTCAAAAGACAAGCAAAACCCACATGCTAAGATCCTTACTTTGGCAGTCCATCCTCTCGTGATTGGTGCTTTCTCGCTCGATAGAGGTTCACTTAACGACTCCCTTCATATAATCCAGTGGTCAATAAAAGAAGAAATTAAAGTTCTCAACTCCAAAAAGCTTGTTAATAGCATTGATTTTATTCTGTAATCATCTACACATGAAAAGACAACTGATGCTACTTCGTCCAAAGTTTTCGATGAAGGTCTTGCCACGTGAAGTTATCCTTCTTCTTGTTTTGGCAAATTTAGATACATGACTCACTACTGGGAATGCATGGAGGTTGTTATTAGCCGTAATAAGGAGGTATTAGTGCTTATCAAGTTGTATGATGCTATTCTTTCCTTCTTATTTACATACGACATCAATAAGAACGTGTTGCGGGCTTTTTGTGAACTTTGGCATATATCAACCAATACTATGTGTGTTGGTATTGGTGACCTCTCTATTTCACCATGGGATATATGCATGATTGGAGAACTTCCTATCTATGGAACATTCTATGATGAAGTCATGCCTTAGGCCCAAGAATTGACACAAGCAAATCCACAAGGGGAGCCATTTCTTCCTAGGACTTGTGCCTATCTATCTTCGACATTTCATATCTTGCACAAGGTCCATATCAAAAGGCTTCTTTCTGTGACCGGGAGATTTTTTGGTTCAGAGGACCAAAGTGGTACAAAGAAACACCACCACGAGTGTCCAAACCACGACCTAGACTAAGAGCAAGTCATAATCCTTCAAGCTACATAGACATGTCCTCTTTATCGTAAACTGAGGAAGAGAATGCTCCTTTTATTGAGTTAGGTGTGGAGGGATCTCTTAGAGAAGAGATAAATTTAACTGCTTTTCTTGCATGATGTCTTTGTATGTTTTCCTTTCCTACCAAGAATTTTGACAATATTCGTCCTAGTGTCTTCAAAGTTTACAGTTTGATGGCTCATAATGAGAAGTTTTCATTAGCGATCCCTATCCTGGCGAGAATTTACAGAGGTTTGAAAGAAATCTCATCTTCATCAAACTTGAGAGCAAGTGAAATAATATTTCCCATACAACATGTCTATGGATGGATTGGTGCTTATTTTGACATTGACCATCATAGTCGTCATCATAATGGTGCCCGCATGTGTAAGATTAGTGGAGAGAAAATGGTTAAATACTTTGACCTAGTAGGTGCACGAAGATTATTTCAGGATGTGAATATTCACCCTCTTCACCACTTGGACTTGTTGTAGTCTAAAGCATAATCTCTTATACATAGTGGCGACTTGTCTTGCTTTTGAAGTGATTATTTCATCGATCTTCGTTCAAGTCCCCTTATCGTCAGACATGATGACCACCTCATTATGGAGCCTTATAGTCCTCATAGATTTAGTCATCAATTCAGATTCATCCAAGACTTACCTAGTAACTTGATTGAGTTACACTATAGTAACACACTTCAAGAATTGGTACAACTTTGGGATTCATGTACTTGCCTAGGTAGCTCCTCAACAGTTATCATTCCACCTCGCCCTGATAGGCCTTTAATCACTTGCAGATATGCAAATTGGTGGTTAGCTGGTTGAACAAACCTTATTGGACAGAATAAAATCACCTTAAAGTGTTCAAACTATAACGATGCTCATGAATCATCTAAAGTTTGTCATTCTCCGTCACAGGATCAAAATAAGTCCTTTTCTTTTCCCCTTGTTAAGTCACAAGTAAGTCAGTCATCTAAGTCTTCGACTTCGAAGGGTGTGTCACTACAAAATGGGAATGGAGTTAAGCCTCTTTCATCAATATAAAAAATATGTATCACTTCTCCTGTGACGTTGGAAAAGGTTGACTAGAGAAAAAACCTTCCCATCTTATCTGAAAAAGCTACTAGGCAGTCATCAACCAAAATATTTTTCAAATATAAGACTTCACTTATCCTTTTAGATGCAGTTGTAGGTGCAGATGAAGATGCTAGCTCAATGGAAGGTGAACCAGATCAGGATGAACATTGGAATCACAAAAGGAAGAAAGTAAAGGATCAAGATGGCAAGTTTGATGACCTAACGATCAACATAGACAACAAAACATTTTTGTCGATTCTCCTCATTGCCTGAACTTATAGAACTAGTACAATCATTTTTCTCCCTTTCTTTTTAATAGTTAACCTCCTTTATTTTTTTTATCATCCGACTATTAATTGATGTGCTGCTAAAATACAACACGTTTGATGCTTTAACCTTGGAATTTTATGTGTTCTCATAGCGATGTTAGTAGATTTGATTGTATTTTTATGTTTGTTTTGCAGGATTATGTGTTGGCAAAGCTTTGGAAAACATATGGTAAAGTCGCTAGTTTTTGGTGATCCACGAAACCCTCTATGGGTCGTGGAGGAGTTCACGAGCCGTAGAGTGGGTTCTGTATCAACTTCCAATGAGGGGTGCAAACTTGTAGTCAATTCTATGAGGAGGATCTATGAGCCATACAATTACATACAAGTCGTAGAATGATGGTCGTACCCTGAGGATCAGAAAGTAGAGAGGTGTAGGAAAGTCATCAGACGAAACCTCCCATGGGCCATAGAATCTTACATGGCTCATGGAATAGTCTCGTAGAAGTTATCTCCGAAACACTGTCAGAGTCCACAAAACCCTGATCTATGGGCCGTGAAGTGGTATACGAATCGTGAAAGCTCCCGTAAAGTTCGCCGACACAGTTTTACTGATTCACTTTGACTTTGTATTTTACTTATTATAAATAGGGGTTTTAGGTTGTTTTTAGAGAGTTTCCAAAGACTTTTGTATTATTCACATATTTTAATGTTCTTAGTAATAGAAAAACAACTTCTTATGTTCTTGATTCAATTTTTTCAATCTTAATTAAAGAGTTGGATTTCTTATTATCAATTTTATCTATGTAACTTCTTAATTATATTGCTCTCTTTCATAATTTCTGCATCCACACCAGTCAGGTATAGCTAAATCCATAACTAGGGTTGTGGGAACCATGAGGAATTAATAAGGTAAAATCAGATATTGTGTAATTCTTTGAAGGTGTATTAGGTTGTATTAATTAATCCTCTTCACTTTAATTATTTTTTAATGGAATTTTATGTTAGAAATCACCTAGTATTACTTGCCTGATCAAGGAAGTAACAAATTTCGAGATGAAATTTACCTACATCACAGAGATGAATCAAGTTTCGAGATGAAATTTACCTAATCATCGGGTCAAGGGTTTAGGTGAACCTAGCTTACTGTCCTAAACCTATACACTAAAAAAAGGTTACATATATCCGATAATATCAAGTTAGGGATCCATGGAGAACACATCACCCTAGTTAGCTCTTTCATTGATTACATCTCAACTGCATT
This sequence comes from Solanum aculeatissimum, assembly GCA_038996855.1. Taxonomy (NCBI): domain Eukaryota; kingdom Viridiplantae; phylum Streptophyta; class Magnoliopsida; order Solanales; family Solanaceae; genus Solanum; species Solanum aculeatissimum. The sequence continues at coordinate 12,964 of JBCEWC010002579.1, forward strand.
AGTATAGTTTACTTAGTTTAATTTGCAACCCCTCCATTTGTCCTCTTCTTTCTAGGTAGATAATTAGGTTAATCAACTAATTTTACAACTAAACTACTATGAGTCTACCATATTCCTTGTGGGATTTGAGCCTAACCATGGTTAGGTTAAATACTTGACGTCGATTACTTTACCTCAAAAGAAGGTGTGGCCTGAGCAACATCAAGCATTTTGGCACCGTTGCCAAGGAATACGGTTAGACTTGTTTAGTTCAAGTAATTTGGGGATTAAATCTTTGTTTCCCTAATTTTACGTTTCTTGTTATTTTTATTTTATTTTAGTATGCAGGTGTAGTGTGTGCACAACACCTAGAGCCGAGGAAGTTCCTTGACTCTATTTGATCCAGAGCTTCAAAGAACATTGAGAAGGATGGCCTGAGAGAATGCAAATAATGTTGACGGTGGTACGATTGATGCTGCACTGAATCTAAATAACAACCATGACAACCCATCTCTTCTCAATCCACAACCACAGGGTCTACAAGCCGCAACACATGACTTGAACTAATATCGCCTTGACCCCATGGCAATAGATGTCACGGGAGCTATAGTGTTACCTCCATTGTCGGATGACACTAAGTTTATTATTTTGAGTGGGCTGTTACAAATGTTATAAAACTGTGGGATATTCGCAGCCTTCCATCCGAGGATCCACACAACCATCTACACAATGTTGTGTTTGTCTGTAAGAGTGTTATGGGAAATCAAAATCTGTCTGTGGATGTCATTAGGCTCTGTGTTTTTCCACTCTCACTTACTGGCAATGTAATATTATGGCTATCTGAACTCCTATAAGGCCCGATCACTTGTAGGGTCAAATTACAAAGAGCCTTTTTGGAAAGGTTTTTCTTTATCTCCAAGAAGTTACAGCTGAAAGCTGAAATTAACAACTTCGAGCAACTACCTGGTGATTCTATCAGAGCTATGTGGGAAAGGTTCACCAAATGTTTGAGATGGTTTCTTGACCACAAAATTATTGACGAGACCCTAGTGGAGATCTTTTACAAAGCCCTTGATGAGAATGGCCAAGTAGTGGCCGACACTATCATAGGAGGTTCATTGATAGCTCGTCCATTCCAGGAGATTGCTGAGAGACTGAAGAGAGTGGTAAAAACCAACCGTACATGGGGAACAAGGGATAAGGCTACCACAAGAAGCTCATTCTCAGTTAGTACTAGTCTGGCACAAGTGCAAGCAAATGAAGAAGTGATGCAGGAATGAGAGCAGATCAATACTAATGTGCAACTATTGATGAAGCAGAATTTGGATAAAGTAAACGCAGTTGCTCATCAGCTCACACAACTACCCATGTACGAGGAACCCTATTATGAGGAGGACTCATGTTTTGTTGCAGATCAAATGGCGAGTTTCTGATCCAACGCCCAAAGGTCCAACCAGGACTATTGGTACCAAGGGCAGGGAAACCAAGGTCAAAACTATGGGAGAGATGGCGCCTTCCGAGACAATAATAGAGGAGGCTACTATGAAAGCAATAGGGGCCAAGATAGAGATGTTGATTAGGGCCACAAAGATAGTTTCAGGGCGGGTCCATATGTCCCACCACATAATCAGGATTATAGAGCTGGCACATCTCGAGTTGAAGAGATATTTGACCATTTGTTGAAAAAAGCTGACGCACAGGATGAGACACTTAGGGGGATGAAATCATACATCTCCAGTATTAACCAAAAGATTGAGTCTCACTCTGTGGCGATAAAGTAGCTTGAGCAACAATTTGGTCAAATGTCGACCCAACTCAACCAACACCAGAAGGGTGCCCTACCTAGTAACACTATTCAAAATCCAAAGAATGACGGGCAATGTATAGAGGTCATGACATGTGGTGGAAAGAAAACCATTGAGCCTCCTATGTTGGTTGATGATGATATTGTTCGCGAGGAGATGATTGAGAGAGAGAGTGTTGATAATAGAAAGGGTCATTCAAATAAAGAGGAAGATGATGTAATGCCAACACCATAGATACTTAAACTCATACCTATACCTCCTCCTCCTTTCCCACAAAGGCTCAAGAAGAAAGAGGTAGAGGGTAAGTTTAAGCACTTTCTCTCAATGCTGAGACAACTCTTCATCAACATTTCCCTACTTGAAGCATTGGAGAAGATGCCTGAGTATGCGAAGTTTATGAAGAATTTGGTGACAAAGAAACACACCGTGAATCAGGAGCTCTCACAAGATCTCTAATAGTACAGTTCAATTGCGACCAGATCCTTAATACAGAAGCAAGAAAAACCAGGAGCATTTACCATTCCCTGTACTATCGATGAGGTGGAGCATGCAAGGACATTGTGTGATCTTGGTGCCAACATAAACTTGATGCCCCTTGTGATCTTCAAAAAACTTGGCCTGACAAACCCTACCCCAACAAGCATGAGACTGTTGATGGTTGACCGCACAATAAAGAAGCTTGTGGGAATACTGTAGGACATTCCTGTCAAAATAGATAAGTTCATATTCCCTGTAGACTTCATGATCCTAGGCTATGAAGTTAACGTTGACGTCCCAATCATCTTGGGTAGGTCTTTCTTAGCCACTGAGAGAGCCCTAGCGGACATTAAATCTGGCCTACTTAAGTTTAGGTTGAATGATGAGGAAGTCACATTCAACGTCTATCGGTCTATGACGAGGCCATATGAGCTAAAGATGGAGGTTAGGGTTATTTACGAAGTCTGAGTAATCAGATAGTCCATGTCATGCTGCAATAATAAATTAGGCACTTCTTGAGAGGCAACCCAAGCTAGTTGATGTAATAGGATAGTTTTGTTTGGTTTTGCTAGGTAGTTTCTAATGTTTTTAGCAGTTTTATTGTAATATATGGACATTAGACTAGTGGAATATAGGGTAAGGGTGTCTTTGTGCAGGTTCTGCAGGTGTAAGACCAAATCAGATATTTTAGGCTAAAAAGGTCATTCTACGACTAACTACACGAGTCACACTACATTGTATGACCCGTGTACCATCTGGTAGAATGGTCCAGTGAGCAAAACTTATGTGCACTCTAGTCCACGAGCCAACTTTATGATCCGTAGAATAGAATACGAGTCATGAATAAGGCTCGTGGACCTAGGTAAGTTTTCCAACATATGACTTAGTGTTGGAGGTATTCTATGAAACCTCCTTATGGGACGTGTTTCATTACATGACTCGTGAATAGGATTGTAGAATACAAGTCTGAAATATAGGAGCCAGGCTTCCACGCGACCACGACCATGAGCCATAGAACATTCCATGGCTCGTGATCGAGGTTTCGCGAAGCCAGGCCCAACACTTTTATAACCCGACCCTGTAAGTATATGACCTAGACACGATCAACATAGACAACAAAACATTTTTTGTCGATTCTCCTCATTGCCTGAACTTGCAGAACAAGTACAATCAATTTTCTCCCTTTCTTTTTAATAGTCAACCTTCTTTATTTATTTGTTTATTCATCCCACTGTTAATTGATGTGCTGCTAAAATACAACATATTTGATGCTTTAAACTTAGAATTTTATGTGTTCTCATAGCGATGTTAGTAGATTTGATTGTATTTTTGTGTTTGTTTTGCAGGATTACAGTGTTGGCAAAGCTTTATGGAAAAATATGCTAAAGTTGTTGATTTTTGGTGATCCACAGAACCCCTTATGGGTCATGGAGGAGTTCATGAGCCGTAGAGTGGGTTTCATATCAACTTTCAGTGAGGGATGTAAATTTGTATTTAATTCTACGAGGAGGATCCATGAGCTGTACAATTACACATGAGCCATAGAATGATGGTCATACCCCAAGGATATAAAGTGGAGAGGTGCAGGAAAGTCATCAGATAAAACCTTCCATGAGTCATATAATCTTACACAGCTCGTGGAATGGTCTCGTAGAAGTCATCTCTGGAACACTGCTAGAGTACATGAAACCCCGATCTATGGGCAATGAAGTGGTCTACGAGTCGTGAAAGGTCCCCTAAAGTTCACCGACACATTTTTCCTGATTCACCTTTGATTTGTATTTTACTTATTATAAATAGGATTTTTAGGTTATTTTTAGAGAGTTTCCAGAGAGCTTTGTATTATTCACATATTTTAGTGTTCTTAGTAATAGAAAAACAACTTCTAGTGTTCTTGATTCGATTTTTGCAATCTTAATTGAAGAGTTGGATTTCTTATTCTCAATTTTATCTGTGTAAGTGCTTAATTATGTTGTTCTCTTTTATAATGTTTGCATCTACACCATTCATATATAGCTAAATCCACAACTAGGGTTGTGGGAACCATGAGGAACTAATAAGGTAAAATTAGATATTGTTTAATTCTTTGAAGGTGTATTAGGTTGTAATAATTAGTCCTCTTCACTTTAATTATTTTTTAACGGAGGCCTATGTTAGAACTCGCCTAGTATTACTTGTCGGATCAAGGAAGTAACGAACAAGAAAAGAGGTAATTAACAGGAAGCGATTGAGCTTTTTCTCGTCTAATCGACCTAACCAGATTAAGGGGAGGTTGTACTAGGATTAAAGTATGGGTTAGTATAGCCACATCATGGAGACTGATCAAGTCTTGAGATGAAATTTACCTAATCATCGGAACAAGGATTTAGGTGAACCTAGCTTACTGTCCTACACCTATACACTGAAAAAGGTTATATATATCCGATAATATCAAGTTAGGGATCCATGGAGAATACATCACCATAGTTAGCTCTTTCATTGATTACATCTCAACTGAATTAGTATAGTTTTATTAGTTTAATTTGCAACCCCCTATTTGTTTTCTTCTTTATAAGGAGATAAATAGGTTAATCAACCCATTTTACAACTGAACTACTCTGAAGTCTATCATATTACTCGTGGGATTCGACCCTAACCTTGATTAGGTTAAATACTTGACATCGACTGCTTAACTCAATAGGAGGTGTGGCCTGAGCGACATAATTAATCCTTTCTTTTATTTTTAAAGTTGGGTATCAAAGGTGCATCCATCGACACACTTAGTGGCATCCTGGATGAAGGTGATACTACTTTTCACGTTGTCCCAATATAACTTCTCTTCCTCCTTCAAAACCTTTGAAAGATGAAGTAGAACTTGTTTTTCCTAATTTTGAACCACAAGAGATGATATCTTCTTTCAAGATGCACTATGTTTCCAAGATGTGGGGTTCCTTGTGCCAGAGGGTGAGAAAATTCTCCCTTGATTCTTGAGATAACTTTTTGAAGATAAAAGATGTTCTCAACCTAATTTTAGAATAGGTCAAAGAGACTAATGTTGTCAATTTTCCTGTTTTGGAGGTTCTATTAAGGCCTTTTTTGAGACATATGAAGAGTATGATATCATGAAATTGTCTTCATCTCAAACAATGACTAAAGAATGTCTCCAAAAGTTACTTTGTGATGTGCAACAATACCTTATTAAGGTAAAAGAGAAAAGCCCAAAAGCAAATGGGTGCATAGAGGATCTTCAAGCATCTCTTACAAAAATTAATAAAGAATTAAATACCTTGATCGCAAAGAAGAAGAAGACCATTACACGTATAGAGGAACAAAATAAGAAACTATCTAAACATCAAGTGAAAATGATCACTTTTGAATGTGAGATTCGCGCCATTGAGGAGAGTCATCCATTGTCTGAAGATGAAGTGGAAAAGCTATCCAAATTGAAGGAGGTAATTGACACTAGTCGCCAACGAATCCTAGAATTAAATTCTTTTTCATAGTTTAAATACTTTCTTAGGATTTACTTATTTATTTTTGAATTTGCTTATTATGATGTAGTGACATTTCTTTCTTGGAGCAATAAAATGATCGCTTTATGAATCTCGTCTCTCTTCAAAATTTGAATATCTCTTCTCCTTTTTGTTATGAGAGAACACAACTAGTGAATATGCCCTCATTGTAAATAATCTTTAGGCCTTGTCGAGAATTTACACCTTCTAGTGCAACTCTTCTTTTCCATAAAATCCTATTTTTTTTCAAGAATCAATTGTACCCTTTTATTTTGTATCTTATATTTCTTACGTTTTACGTATTGTGTTGTGGATTCTTGTTTGTTGTGTTGCCCTTTCCATATATTTTTATATTTATCATATATTTCTATATTTCTATCTTTACCATTTATTCTATCGTGTGAGCCTATATTCCATATTTGTTGACTTTTACCATAGATTTTCATACTTTATTATCTCGTTTATTCGTCTAGAGATTTGTAGTTGGTTGTTTGATTACTGTTAAGTATATTTTATATTTACTATTTTGTATTGTACAGGTTGTTGTTTGCATTGTTATTTATTGCTTGTTGTGTTGACTTGTGTCATATATTCCTAGATTTATCATATATTTCTATATTTACCATTTATTATATTTGTTTATTGATTTGTATCTTATTGATCTTTGTAGCCTAGTGAGTTATTATTTCTTAGTTAAGTGGCGTTAGGATCTAATGGTGGATTAGGGTCATGTCGTCGATTGGGGTCAAAGGTAAGGGGTAGGGGTGGTAAGAGGGGAACGGACCTATCTATGTTAAGGGTAGGGTCATGGAATATAGGATCACTTATAAGGAAATCTATATAGCTAGTGAAGTTTCTTAAGAGAAGACATATTAATATAGCGTGTGGTCAGGAGACTAGATGGGTAAGGACCAAAGCTCGGGAACTAGATGGGTTCAAATTATGGTACTCAGGCGATTCTAGGGATATAAATGGTGTAGGTATACTAGTAGATGAGGACCTTAGGGAGTATGTGGTAGAGGTTAAGAGGTTTAATGATAGGATGATATCTATTAAACTTGTGGTTGGTAGGCATGTAGTGAATATAATTAGTGCCTATGCGCCTCAAGTAGGCCTGGATGAGGAAGTCAAAAGGCTTTTTTTGGGAAGAATTGGATGATATTGTGAGAGGCATACCAGAGTAGGAAAAACTCTTTATTGGGGGAGACTTTAATGGGCATATTGGGGCAACCACTAGCGGGTTTGAAGATGTCCATGGAGGCTTTGGTTTTGAGGAGAGAAATAGAGGTGTGACATCTCTCTTGGATTTTGGCAAAGCCTTTGAGTTAGTTATTGCTAACTCATGTTTCTCAAAAAGGGAAAATCACTTGATTACCTTTGGTAGTATGGTAGCTAAGACTCAGACTGGTTACTTACTTCTCCGGAAGGGCGATAGAAGCCTTTGTAAGAATTTCAAGGTTATTCCCAGTAAAAATATTTCCACTCAACATAGGCTTCTAGTGATGGATTTAGAGATTAAGAGAAAAAAGAAGAGGAAGGTTATTAATGCCCAATCGAGGATTAGATGGGGAGGCCTAACTCCTACCCTTTCACGAGAGATAGAAGAAAAGTTGAGTAATTTAAAGGCTTGGAGTAGTGGCAGAAGTGTGAACAATATGTGAGACAATACTTTTGGTTGCATTATAAAAGTAGCTACTGTGGTACTAGGGGTTTCGAGAGGGACCTTTGGTGGACGTCAGGGTGATTGGTGGTGAAATGATGATATCCAAGGTAAAGTGAAAGCTAAGAAGATTACTTATACGAAGTGGTTGGAGTGTAGGTATGAGGATGAAAAACGAAGGCTTAAGAAGATCTATAAGACGGCTAAGACAGAAGCGAAGATGGAGGTGACGAATGCTAAGACAACAGAGTTTGAGCGCCTATATGAGGAGGTATGTGATAAAGGCTGGGACAAGAGATTGTATAGGCTCACTAAAGAGAGGGAAAGGAAAGCCCGCAACTTGGACCAAGTGAAGTGCATCAAGGATGAGGAGGGTAAGGTGTTGGTGGATGAGACTTTCATTAAGCTAAGGTGGCAAGCTTACTTTCATGAACTTTTAAAAGAAAAAGGAGGTAGAGATATTGAGTTGGGTAAGTTGGCGCACTCCAAAAGTCATCGATATTTTCGTTATTATAGGTGGTTCAGAGTTAAGAAGGTTAGACATGCTATTAGTAGGATGAAAAGAGAGAGGGCAATCGGACCTGATGGGATTCCGGTAGATTTTTGGAAGAATATGGTAAAGGATGGCATAGAGTGGTTAACTAGACTGTTCAATGCTATTATGAAGATTGCCAAGATACCTGATGAATGGAGGAAGAGTACAATGGTTCCATTGTACAAGAACAAGAGTGGTATGTCACGACTCGAAAGTGGGGCCAAGATATGATATGGCAAAGGAGAACCCAAAAGTCCTCGATCAATCCATCATAGCATCATTACTCACATCATCGGTTCGGAAGCGTGGAAAAGTAAACATATAACATATAATTTTAGGGGAAACGGGGCTTTGGACTCAAGCTATGGGGATGTTGCCGGGAATGGGATGAGCAGGAATCACATAGCACATAGCAAGTATTTCTAAGGGACGGGTAAGTAGGACTCAAGCTATGGGGACATACTGGGTTAGGGTCTTTCCACATAAGCACATTCCCAACATCAACAAACCCATAAGCATAAACGAAACATCATTTCCATAAAAAAATCCCAATAGTCATAACATCCCATTAAGCATAATACAACGTGAAAGAGTCTAACATGTTCAACATAGCCTCTACAAAAGATAGAGAGGGGCCTCGACATAATTCAGGCTCACCCTCAAGTCATAAAGAAAGAAAGTAAAATAATACAAGGAAGGGGAAAGTAGATATTGCCCTTGAACAAAGGGCTCACCACAAGCAATTAGCTTCAAAGAGGTCACTCGTCGTTCAATGGTAGATAGAGGTCATCGTCGGTCCCTACATGGTTTGAACATGTAGACAAGAGTATGTGTTAGCATAATAAAGAACTAAGTATGTGGGCATGCAAATGCATGTGTACATGAACCTATAACAACCTACATAACAAGGGTACATACATAGAAGAGAATATAAGAAAGAATAATATATCAATATGCCATGATGACCAAGATGCATGAAATGCCATAATGCTCATAGTATATAGGGGATGGAACCATAATCGACATCCAAACTCATGTGAGCTACAACATGAACTTGTCCGATGAGGCCTCCCATCGGATCGGAGAAGATTACTTGCCAAAGGCAATCTACACCACACCTTGTAGGCCTCCCATTTCAGTGTGATGGCCACCTTACTTACGTCCCGGCCATTTCAGAAGGATTTACATAATATATAATATCATATCATATTAAAGAATACCTTACGGGCCTCCCATTTAAGTAGCAACCTACGTTGGCACATAGGTTTGGGAAAGGAGTGGAACCCTTGGGGATAGCCCACTTACTACTCCAATCCTTCTCGGTACTAAGTCATCATCCCATAAGAATACGTATACATATATATTCTTTATAACGAAAACTTGACACTTGAACATCAAATTATGCATGCTTGGGCTTAAAGGCCAAAATCACTTTCATTACTCTTATGCATACTTAACAAGAGTCAAACACATTTCATAATCATACTTCATTGGGCTAAAAAGCCAAACATACTTTCATGTCAAACTTTATGCATAAGAGTAGCTCCATACTTGTCATACTTATCATATCTCATTGGTGTAAACACCCATGTTGCTCAAAGAGTCATATCAAGAGACTATGTCATCACAAGCCTTAACTTATTATATCAAAACATGAGGGTCACGCCCTTAACAAGAACTTCATCATAATCATGCTTCAATGCTTATGCCATGAATGAGGAATCAAGTGCATGGGTAATGAAGGATTCAAACTTTAAATCATAAATCAATAGGTAATTTAATATAATTCATGATAACATCTCAATTCAAAACATAATGCAATTTACCCATGCATAATAAACCATTAAAGGGACATGCACATTGATCCTTGAAGAGTCTCCATGCATTTCATAAAATTCAAACTTAAATCATCATTAAATCACCTAATTTCTACAACCCACAACTCAATTCATTTAAATACTTCAAAATTTAAAGAACCTAACTTTAAAGAAAGCTTGAAATCAAAATTTAAAGAGGAGGGTTCTTGGGTCTTCATGGATGAAAGGGAATCCATGAATCAAACCCACACACCTTGGAATTAATCAAGAGAATTGAATGGAATTGCAAGCAACATGAATTTCCCCAAATTTCTTCAAGCTTTCATTAATGGAGGTCAAGAGAGTTGAGAGAATTTTGGAGAGAATTTAGGAGTGTTAGAATGGATGAAAAGGGATTAGGATTTGATTTAGGGGGGTTAGGGGACCTTAGAAAGCCTAAAAGGGGCATAGGATATAATTAAATTATGAATTAACCATTAATGAAATGGACTAAATCACTTAAACAATGCTTCACGGAAGGCCTACAGTGGCCCTCTACAGGTTCACAGTCCGTGAACCTGTCTGTGTGGATTCACTTGGCCTCAACTTTGGCTTGATCTCTTGAGGAACTTTCTGGATCACTTCATGAGAGGCCTCATGGACCGTGTAGCTGCACACAGACTGTGTACTGGTCCATGGAGCATCACTTGGTCCGGAGTCCAGCCCCGAACCTTGGCCAACTCTCTGGATCACTTCACGGGACCCCTTACGAACTATGGGACCTTACACGGACTGTGAAGTGGTCTGTGAGACTTCACTTGGTTTCGGCCTTGGCCCATCACTCAACTCCACTCTTTGGATCAACCCACAGACCCCATCATGGTCTGTGATCCTTCACACGACTCGTGTACCCTTCCGTGTGAGTCTTTCTTAGACTTAGACTACTTCCCCTTTTCCAGAATCTTTCCATACACGGGCAGTCCCACTGTAATGGCCATAACTTCCACACCCAAACTCTGAATCGAGTGAAACCAGTTGTGTTGTGAAGATAACTCAAAGAGATTCGATTTAACATATAGTATCTCACACAGTTCATCCGTACCAAAAGATATGTCCTCCCAAAGTCCCTACTATCTAAACAATCTTACAAATCTCCACCAAAATAATTCCTTTGAATCCGGCTACCCGAATACCATCCAAGACTACCAAAATTCAACCATGACGAACCCAACACTAACTTTGGCTAACCATTACAAAGTTCAAAAAATTTTGGGTCGTACATAGCCAGATCTTGCAAAGGGTGCCATGCCATTTTATGACATGAGGGTGTAGGGATATTTCTTAAGATTGGCTCCACATAAGTTCTCAAGGGCAGTTGGAGAGGGTACCCACGAGTTCCTAATGTATTGTATTAAGAGACTACATACTTTGAGATTGTTAGAGTCTAGAGGGGTAGACTTTATGATATATCAACTAGATGGGCCCACTAGGCAATAATGGCGCTCTTATATGAACACCAGGCCACTTGAGTTACCCTTGATCTCGTGAACAAAGTTCTCAATGGTATTTATGGCCAGATTCATTCCTAGAAATCTTAGAGATAGGCTCCGTGATTAGTCTTTGAGGTTGGAGCAGGGCACCATGATTGTGTCCGAGTATGAGGGTCAATTTCATAAATTCTCCACGCATGCCACTATGATACTACCCATAGGGGAGGAGAGGATCAAATGTTTTTTTAAGGGATTAATGACACAACTAAGGATTGAGACTCAATCATTGGTTATAGTGGGTTATTTTTTTTGAATATTATTGACCACACCCCTACTGTTGAGTAGCTCCATCGTGAGGCCTATGGGATCAACAATAAGTAGGTTTACCATGAGATAGCTACTATAGGACCCGATATAGGTTTAGGGAGCTCCATGATAGGTCACAACAGAGATTCTAGCCAGGCCAGTCCAATCATCAATGGAAAATATGAGTTTTGACACTTTTTGGAAGCTTAAGTTATTGAAAAAAATGAGTTTTTGTACCATTCTATATTTCTGGTGTCGGATCAGGGATCCATCAATGTCATTAACTTCGGAAAGTCAAAACAGAACTATGAGAAGTTACATAACTGAATTTGGAGTTAAAATGAGATTTTAGGCCCAAATTTGTGATTTTAGTTATTTTCGGAACCAAAGTTTGACTTTAGCAAGAATTTGAAGTTCAAAAGCTTGGATCGGAATTCCGATAGTTCCAGTGGTTTCAGATGGTAAAACTAACGCTAGAAGTGGTCTCGGAATAATTTTTGGAGTTGTAGAGGGCAGTTTTGATATTTTGAATCTTAAAACTAGTTTATATGACTTGAATTGGTAAATGTGTTGTGGGAGCCATAAAACTGATTTCTGATGATTCCACAGAGTTTAGATTACTTTTTTTGGTAAGGATACATATAAAGTTTGTTAAATTCTAAGTTCGGATGAGTTTTAGAGGTTCGTTCAAAGTAGAAAATTGGACTTGGTATTGTTGGTTTGTTGATATCTGGTGCAGGGGTGATTTGTTCTCCGTGTTCATAGAGAAGAGTCTGCGTTTGTAGAGGTCTAGTGGTTTTCTCTTCGCGTTTGCGGAGGGATAGTCCGTGTTCGCGGAGTACTAGCGTGTGTAAGTGGCCTCCTCCCCTTTGTTCTCCATGTTCACGGGTTGGTATTCGCGATCGCGGAGGTCTTTTAGCCCTTCTCTTTCGCATTTGCGGGACCCTACCTGCGATCACGGAGAGCTTTTTATACCTGGACAGTTTTAAACTCATGAGACACACCATTTTTAGTCATTTTCACGAACCTTAAACATTTTTTGGGCGACTTTGGAAGAAGATTTTCAACGGATTTTGTTGGGTAAGTGTTTGTAACATTATATTAATCATTTTTCTTAAGTTTTATCTTGATTTCATCCTAAAATTTATGATTTTCAATGTCCAAAATTGGGAATTTTTAGACTATATTTTCTAAACTTTGAATGATGATTTCTCCTTCGAGTTAAGCTTGAATGTAACAAAATTTTCACCCATGAACTCCATTTTTCATGTAGAACTTGATTTTAAGGTCAATTTTTAGATTTGAGACTTTTGAATTTTAGTCCTAAAATTGACCATTTTGCCCCTAAGTCTAATTCATGCCAATATGGGTATCAAAATGCTCCTCTTGATGCGTAGTATTTGATTTTGATAGTGATTGATCGACTTGAGGATCATTTGGAGTTTTGAGTTGATCAAAAACTTGTCCGAGTGTAGTTTTGGCATTAAGATAGGTTTGGCTAACCTTATTGGGACTGGATTTGAGTTATTGATCACGTTTATATGGTAATTGCAAGATATAGACTGATTTATGAGTAATTATCTTGATGCGATAAAATATTGATGAAAACGTGATCTCGGTTAAGCCGAATTGTGAGTAATAATGATTCTATTGTAAATTGGAGATGGAAACTTATGGATTAAGGTCTGGCGAGAGGTCATTGTGTTAATCTGAGACTTGCGATATTATTTGGAAAATTATTATGATAACTTGTTGGTTTGTGAGACATCGTTGATTTTTATACTTGTATGTTGGGGACGAGTAAGGTCCGATTTATGTGGTATATATGATCTTTGGGCATAATTACGACTTATATGCATCTTGGGGACGAGCAAGGTCCTATACTGATGATATACTTAGTTCTTGGATATAATAAGAATGGGTCTATATTATGGGGACAAGTGAGGTTTGGTACCTTTGGTATACTTGATCATTATATGATTATGATTATCTGAGATATTATGATAGATCGTGACACTTGATATTAGTTCTTGTTATGTGAGGCCTATATTGTATTAATCTCATTATGAGGTCCCTATATTTACGCACATAATTGAGGAGACATTATTGTTTTGTGTTTGTATCATGTTGCATTGTACCACCCTTTGACCCAAGTAGGAGGCAAGGGTAATATGCTCCACTATTATACTACCCCTTCTTTACCCGAGTAGGAGGCAAGGGTGAGATTCATACTTTACAATCCTTTGATCGCGAGTAGGTGGCAAGGATGAGATATTGTAACACCCCTTAACTATGAGTAAGCGGTAAGGATGAGACATCGTAATACCCTTGATCATGAGCAGGTGTCAACGTTGTGAGGCACTTGATGCATAATTGGATGAAATTTCATATATTGTGTTTACATTGTTTATGGTGTTGTAATATTAGACGTGGGAGATCTCATAAGGCTTATTGTATATATTTATTGTGTACTAACCCTTTTGGATGCAGGTGTAGGATTCTTCGTTATTGCATTACTTGTTCAATTTCTCTTACCTAGTCAGTGAACTTACTGAGTACATTTTTGTGTACTCACCCCTACTTTGTTTTCCCCTAAATATCGAGCACAGGGACCCGTATAGGGTAGTTGATTCACTCTTGTTGAGCATTACCTGCATCAATCCATATCTTACTGGTGAGGCTCATACTTTAAGTCATCATGGATCTTTGGGATTATCTTTATTGCTTTTCTTTATACTTTACATCAGACATTATGAGACATCCTTGTATTTCTTTTTGAGACAGTTGTATTTACTCTTTCGCACTGTTATAGATGTTCTTGTACTCGTGACTCTAGATTTTGGGATATTTGATGTTATGTTATGATGGTTTCCATTTTATCTCATTCTTATATAGTCGTGATCCTATTTTTGGTTGTGACTTATCAAGACCTATATAGGAGTTTTTCTAAGTGACAACCATCACTTATGAGTCGTTGATGATACAATGAAATGATGTCATTGCCACATCCATCCAATACCTTTCTAGGGTAAAAGACATCCCATCAGGGGATCCATAATAATAACATCAAGTCCTCTTTTTGGGACAATAGGAAAACATTTGATTTTACGATTCAATCCTCTCCTATGCTAGCTATGTAGTTATTGAGTTTGAGTTGTACTTACTCTTACTCAATTTGGTGCTCAATACTCCTCATAAGACTCAATATGCTGATAAGACATCAACCATGGTTAACTCATTCAACTAGTCTCATTGGACATTTGTCAACTCAATTCATTATATCAACTATCAACTCTTCTGATTAGGAACATTCTTTTAAGATTAGCTCATGACTCATATAGACTCTCTATCATGCATCATTCCAACTTGTAGTATTCAGGAAATAAAAGTAGAGTTAAAGAATTTAGGAATTCTATAGACTCTTTAGGCTAAAATTATACTCATGCATACCCATTTAAGTGCAATATGTAAAAATTACAAGAATTCATTCTAGGGTTCATGTAGAAAAGTAAAATCATTTATTTCAAGTATTTTATTCATAAAAACTGTATTTCATGCAAGATTATATAAGAATACATTAGGATTTAAGAAAAACCTTCAAGAAACATTCACGGAAGACTCAATTCATTCACAACTCCATCAATTCAGGTTATGGGGCACATGAAAGAACATAATACATGTTCTAGTTAGCCTTACGTTCTTGGAAATTTTGAGTCTTGGGATGTCTTGGAAGAACTCACAAGATTATCTTTAAGCCCTAGTCTTTTTCTCCCTTGAAACCTTGCTCTAAGTTAGAGAAGGTGTTTTCGCGTGAAAAAGGTTGAATGGATATCTTTAGGGACTTGTTTAGGTATAAAATGGCAAGTTAAGGCCTTGAAACGGTGAAAAAAGACCAAAATAACCCTTCTTTAAAATATTGTCAAAGTCTTTCACGGGCCAACCTACGGCCTGTAGAAACTTCTACGGCTCGTAGGAACCAATTCGTAAACTTTTGGGCAAATTTTGGGGTCTCTGGATCAATTTCACGAGCCCAAACCATGGCCCGTAGAAGCACCTATGACCCATAGTTGGGGGCTCAAAAATGGACTTTCAAAAAAAAATTTCCACAAGTTATCAAACAGGCTGTCATTCAATCCACGACCCGTAACTCAGCTCGTATGTTCACTCTACTCTGGCAGTTTGTAATAAAATGGTCATAACTTTTGACTCTGAATTCCAAATGAGGTGAAATTAGTGGAGTTGAACAGTTAATTCAAAGACCTTTCATTTGGTAGGTCATAGGCTACCTAATTCTTTGTGTGCTAAAAGTTGTGGTCATTTAAATTTAACCCTTGTATAATCTAACACAAAAAACTCAATTGATAGGAAAGTTTTGAACTCAGCTAAGTAATAAAGGTCTCTTATGACCCTAATCCACTTCCCATATATAAGAATGAGGCTTGAAATGACCCTAATCCACTTCCCATATATAAGAATGAGGCTTGAAACATAGGTACATGTAAGAATATAGCTATGGGGTATCACAATACAGCCTTTGTGGCTCCCGCCAACTACCTTTTCAGTCCAAATTCTAGTGGACTATTCAGGCGTAAGTTGGACCTCATCTCCAAGCTCACGAACGTACCACTCATAGTCTTGTTGCATATTACAAAATAATTCAGAGTTAGAATCAGTCATTATATATATATTTGTATAAGTTGTGTTAAGAAGCTTACGTAGGCTTGTTCGACCCTTTCTTCCACCCACACATCTGACTCCGCCTCGTCATCCTTCTTTCTGACATGAGTATTCTTAAAAACCTCATGATGAAATGAAACACGTCCAATGCTTACTCCTATAAATAATTAATAATACAATTAATAAAATAATATTTAATCATATAATTTATTTAAAATTTTGAATTTAACTTAAAATTTAAAAATCTTACCATGTCCCTCGAAATAGTCCCAAAACTTTTTGTACCTCCGGTGTGCAACGAGCCACCCTTCAGACTACCTCTAGTCTTTTTGGCTTGCTCATACAAATCTTTGAATTCTTCGGAGTCTCAATACCGATGCATCTCTTCATATAAGTGAGGTTGCAACCAACCCGAAGATTTTCCCTCATCCCGAATTTTCTTGAGCCAGCAAGATAGTCTAGCGCTCGCTTTTCTCTCAATCGTAATGACCATATTGTACGTTTCCTATCAAGTACATAAAGTTTGGGAAAAAAAAGAAAAGTGTTAGAGAATTAGTTAGATAAAGTATACTACAAATATTAAACTTAACTTAAAATAAACATGTAAACATATATACCTTAAACTCATTAAAAATTATCTGACGAATTCTATTTGGAATCTCTCCCCAAGAGTAATAAGGCTCATTAAATAGCCTCCTAACACTCTCCTGTAGAGCCTTGCAAGCATCCTTCGATGGATGCCACTTGCAAGACATAAAATAAATATATTAGTTCATGAATATTTTTGTAATGTAGAAAAAAAATTAATAAATAAAAGAACAAACTAATAGGCTCCATTGGGCTCTATCATAATTCTCGCAATTTTGTCCCGCTAGCCAGGAGCTAACTGAGTGACATCCTGTGTTGCCTCGAGTGTAGAAGAAGAAGCAAGTGAAGCTGACGTTGAAGGATGCACATAATGTTGAGTCAATGGAGGAGTAACAGCCACAACACTAAAATCTCTTAGTCTCAGGGATGATAGGTGAGGAGACTGAGATATAAGAGATGGAACTATGGGAGACTAAACACTGGGAGATGGAGTACCCGAAGATGATAATCTATGGGGTTATGGAATAGTCATTGTGGGTAGCTAGGTGGTTTGGTCATAAGAAGTGAACCTGGACTATGACAAAGAAGAAGTGTTGCGTGGTCTCCAAAATTGACTATGGTAAGTCAAAGGATCCATAGTCCAAATGGCACAAACTGAATGTAGGAGTAGTATTTGTGTGGCCGTGAAGATCCAGAGCTGAGAAAATATGTCCTGGGATATCCTCAGGATCAATAGGTGTCCTAATAGACTTTTTCTTCCTGCTCCTACTTGAACTACTTACCCCAAAATGATCTTGAGGTCTGTCACCATTGTCACCATCACCACCAGATGCCATCTATATGTAAAGTAATAATACGATATATAAAAATTTTAAATAAATTTAATGTTAGCACAATAAATAACGTACATACTAGTTATAATGTATCACTCTATTCATCTTCTCTTGTTTTATTTTCATCATCCTCCCATTTCTCTTCCTCAGTTGTTTCATATTCATTGTCCTCTCATTCCTCCTCCTCAAATGATTCATATTTCTTGTTTACTTCTTCCTCAATATTTGGCATTACTAGGTCATCATCAGAAACCTCTTCTAGTATGTGTTGAGGACGTTCTACTGTGGTTTCCAACTCAACATCAACTTGTTGTTGAACAAGTGCAATATCATTTTGGTATGCCATATCTAATATATTCTCAATTTCTATTCTTCCCACAGGCTTTGTCGTAATAACAATCCACCAATCAACCTTATCTCTACGTAATGGATATGGAGCATAATAGACTTGCTTAGCATTTTGGGCTATGATAAAAGGATCATAACTTGCGTATCGTCTGATGTGTTTAACTTTAATTATGCTATGTTGTTGGTCCATCCTTATACCTTTTTGTGATGGATCAAACCACTTACACCAAAATAATATTATTTTTTCTTAGGCCAACCTGAATATCTTAGTTCAATAATCTCTTGAATTACACTATTACAACTCCAAATCTGGGTGTGATGGCACTCCCCTAACCCACCAAAGCGAGTCAGCCCAAAATCTAACAATTTAGCAATAATAACAAAAGCGAAAGATAATAGTCTAATAAGATAGATATGCGGGAGAAACAAAATACGACTATCCCAAGGACTTGTGTCATATGTATAAGCCTCTAAATACAAAATTCTCAGGTGAAATACAAGTCATAATGTCTAGTCCTCAAATAGAATGAAAGCATAGAGATGGATCCTCAAAGGCCTATTGAAGACATAAGCAGCTACCTCACAAGTAATCTAAAAGCTCAATCCAAAAGAGAGAAGTCTAGTAGGATGGATCGGGCTCACAAGCTACAAAAATATAGCAAGGGGTGAGCACCAAACAACTGGGTACTCAGCAAAATAAAACTAACCTAAAATAAAGCAACGAAGAACACAAGTAACTCTTTAAATCCCAACCACACTCTGCCGAACTATAAATCTGCACTCAGAAAAGTCCCAGCACAATATAATATACAGATCACAGTAATATAGTTATACTCATTATCTAGCATAGTACCTCGTTACATAAGTATATAAATAGAGCCAACACTTACATCAAGATCAAGGATATAATAAGTACACAATCAAATAAATAATATATAACTATATCAACCAGATATGATATGAGATGGAGTGGATGCCACGATATGTATATAATATAATGCAATATCAAATAATCGTCGTGCATATCTATCCTAGAATACACATTCGCTGATTAGATGACTGCCTCAGTTGGAACCCATAGGGGCCACACATCGATCGTGTATCTGTGATCATGATCGATAATGACCTTGTCTCATATCACCTATCCAAAAACAACCTCGGATAGTTCAGAAATGACCTCGAACTGCCAGCAAATTACCTCGGCTTGATCGGTAGAGACCTCGGCCACCAATTCACATGTTACCTTACTCACATCTCGGTCGTAGCCATCATAAGTATCAATTCAAAAATAATAATAGATGCAAGGTGTATGATCACAATTATATCATAGTATCAACATCATAATGATCTCAATATCCCAAAGACTATCAATATCTCAGTATCATTAGTGTCTCAATATCATCAATGTCTCAATATCATCAGTATCTCTATATTTCCAACGTATCAATAATATCACAATATAACCACCTCACTATTAATATCAAATGATTCATAAAATCACATAGATTATGAATACACAGTTAATTTATAAAGTAATATATCATCATATTAATAATAATTCAATATGAAAAGCCATAATCAAGCCTACAATGGTACTATTTTACCCTCAAATACTCCCAATTCCATACACATAGGATCATAGAAGGTTCATTCATACTTAAATAAAGGTTTGAAATGCACTTATCAAGTGGAAATCGTCACCTTCCCCCTTCTATGGTACTCCAACTCACCAAAATATATCAAAATATGTATCTCAATCACATAACGAATCTAATGACACTAAAATCAATTAATTCAGAGAAAAGGATAAAATAGTCAAAAATTCCATGCCAAAAAAAATATAGTTGAAATCTGAAACTTAATATATGAGAATGTTCTCCTCGAAATAAGGAATTCAACAGTGAAAATAGTTTTTAAAATAGAGTTAAGATGAGGGAGAAATCAATAATTAAAGTTTAAAAATCAAAGTCCAAGAAATCCCATTTAAACCATTAAAATCCCAAAATTAGAAGTTAAAATCATAAATTAATCAATGTAAATCAATAGAATAGGTTAGAAAATAGTTACCGAATCACTTTGCCTTAAAAAATCTCAAAATCCCTCTTTAAAATGAAGCTTGAAATGTCAAAAATGGTGAATTTTTTTTAAATCACATTTTTAAAGAAGGTCACTGTTCAGGCATCCACAATGCTCTGCAAACGTGGAGCCTTATCCGCGGATGTGGAAGTCTGAGGGGAACCAGCACTCTGCAAATGCAAAAGTATGCCCCGCGAACATGGAGGTTGTTGCTTGATATCACTCAGGCCATAGCTCTACTCAGAGGTTAAAGTGGTCGTAATCAAGTATTTAACCTAACAATGGTTAGGATTCTTCCCACGAGGAATATGTTAGACTCCAAATTAGCACAACTTGTAAATTGAACCGATTAACCCTATTATCACCTAAAAAATAGGAAAATAAATACAAAGAGGAGGGTTTTGCAAGTGAAAGTAAAATCTAAACTAAAATGCACGTGCTTTTAATCAACATAAAAGCGAACTAGGGCTATGTGTTCCCCATAACTCCCTAAATAAATGCTCTCGGATACTTGCAACTCTTTTATGGTGTGTAGGTGCAGGACAATAAGGTATGTTCTCCTAAACCCTTGATCTGGTGTATAGGTGGATTTCATCACATTACTTGATCTGTCTCTATGAAGTCGCTTTACTAACCCTTACTCTATCCCAGTACAACCTTACTTAATTTAGTTAGATTGATTAGTTGAGAGAAATTGA